>JAODYD010000004.1:1620685-1673178 GCA_026262445.1 Bipolaris bicolor | reverse complement strand
CCTAACCCTAACCCTAACCCTAACCCTAACCCTAACCCTAACCCTAACCCTAACCCTAACCCTAACCCTAACCCTAACCCTAACCCTATAATATTAATTATACTAAATAAACTTATTTCTATCTAAGATACTTTAAAGTTAGCGCTCGTAAATTATAGTAAATAAGTAAGAATCTTAGCTAATAGGTATAAGTACGTAAGAATTATAGTTAATAAATATAAATTATAGCGTATTCTATAGTATATAAGTAGATAGTAGAGATAAGTAGTAATAGCCTATATAAATAGACGTAAATAGTACTAAGTAAACACTAGTAATAGCTACTATATATAAATACTAGTAAAAGATTATAATTAATAGTAGAAATAAGTTATAAGTATACTAATATATAGAACTACCTATCTTTAAGTTAGTACTCTACTCTAGTATAGGCGATTGCTTAGGGTTATTACTTAGGGTTTATTACTTAGAGTTGTTGCTTAGGGTTGTTGCTTAGAGTTATTGCTTAGGGTTATTACTTAGAGTTTAGAGGAATATTAATACTAAAACTCTTTATTAAAGTATAATATAATATACTATTATAATTATTGTAAAATTTAGATATAGAGTAGCTATATACGTACTATACGTTGTATAGAAGTTATATTACTTTTTAATCTTACTATAGATAAAGAAAGAGACTCTAAAGTTTTAAAAAAAGAGACTCTTCTATCTATGCGCGTGGATTAGATTTGTTAGAGAAAATAAAGAAAGGGAGTTTTTTTCTTTATATAATAAGGTTAGAGTAGCTATGTACGTACTATATATTATATAGAAGTTATATTGCTTTTTAACTTTATTATAGGTAAAGAAAAAGACTCTAAAGTTTTAAAAAAAAAGACTCTTCCGTCCGTGCGCGTAGATTAGATTTATTAGAGAAAATAAAGAAAGAGAGTCTTTTTCTTTGTATAATAAGGTTAGCTAATTTATTAACTACCTTTTATAGCTAAACTTTCTATAAAGCTCTACTTTAGATATACTATCTTATAATAGTCTATCTTCTTATTATACTAAAAGTCTTTTATATCTATTATAGTACTAACTCTATATTACTAGCTTATACTATTAATATATTTTAAAACTTAGTTAAAAAATAGTTAACTTAAGGCTTATACTTAATTAAAATTAAATATAAAATATAAGAAACTACGCTCTAAAGAGTAATTATAAAATATATAAAAAATTATATTTAATAAAAAGCTATTTACTCTACTTATATAGTATTTATTTACTTATTAAAAAAAAGTTATACTAAAGTATTAAAGCGTATTATCTAAGCGCTACTTAAATAAGAAGTAGAATCTAGATACTTATAGTAATATCTAGATTTTACGCTTATTATCTAAACGTAGTTTAGATAGCGCGTATATAGCTTAAACTAAGATTCTATTAAGAAGCTATCTTAAGAGTATTTAGTCTATTATAAGTATATTTAAAAAAGCTAAAAAACTTAGTTCATAAATTTAAGGCTTACGTATAGCTATACTATCTTACTAGCTATATTAGTAATAATCTATATTAACTAATTATTATAAAGTTAAATAAAATTAAAACTATTAGAGATATTTTAATACTTAAAGAAAAGTTTAATAAATAAGGTTATAATTATAAATTATGGCTAAAAATAAAATAAAATACTAATCTAGATACTAACTAAAGTCTCTATCTAATAGAAGATTAGTTAATACTAAAAATTAATTAAAATATTAGTTTATTTACTAAGTAATTTAGAATAGTAAAAAGAAATCTTATTATACTAATTAAGAATTAAGATAGAATAATAGAATTAGCTCTATCTACTAAGGTTTTAATAAAGAATATTTTTCTAGTAAAGATTCTATTTATCTTAAAATATTACTAATCTAAAAAACTATTCTTAAGTTCTTAAATATATTAATAAACATTAATATCTATTAGTAAAAAAAATCTTAAATAGCTATAAATAAATAATACTTACACGTCTATACTAAGATCTTCTAATTAACTAATACTTAAATAACGCTAGATACTTAATTAAAAATACTAGTAGAATAATAACTATATATTTAAACCTTATTAAGTAGTAAAAAAATTTTAATAAGTATTTAGTATTAATTATTAAGAATTGTTAACTTATATTATAAGATCTAATATTATTAAACTACTATAGATAATTTACGTAGCCTAAGGCTAGACTATATATAGCTGGAATATTAAATAAGCTTTTTTAAATAATCTATTAATATTATAATATATATTAAGTAGCTAAACTAGCTTTTAAATTTATAATATCTCTTATATATTTATTTACTTAATAGAGTACTATTTAGATTAGAATAAGTTTATAAATAGTAGTAGAAGCTTTCTTTAAGCTTACTCTACTAGCTAAAATATTAATCTTTATTAATTTATATAGCTATTTATATTTATTAGAAAAAGAATATTATAATGCTAGTATATATATATATATAACTTACTTATCTTTATAAAAAATAAAAAAAAAATAAAATAGCTATTTTATAATCTATTTAATATATAAGATCTAAAGCTTAAATATTTTAGTTATATATCTAAGTTTTTTAGTATCTTAGTTTTTAAATTTAATTAATTAATCTCTATTATCTAAGAAATCTATCTTTAAAAATACCTTACTTATTTTAATAAGTAAAATATTAAACTAAGAAACATATCTATTAAATAAAGTACTAAACTAAAAAGGAATAATTATATAGTAATATCTAAAGATACTAATCTATTTTAATAATAAATTAGCTCTATAATCTATCTATCTATTCTTTCTTAGCTAAATATTAGTTATATACTTAATCTTTTATTTAGATTTATAGCTTATCTAAGCTAAGAGTATTTTAGTTATTTCAACTATTTATAAAGATATCTATACTAATTAAGATAAATTTAACTACTTTATTAGCTTAGCTCTAATATTTAAAATAGCTTTATTAAAATAGAATAATCTATACTAGTAGAATTAGATTAGATTTAGCTAATTAGATTTATAGATATAAATTAAACTAGTAATTATAATATTTATATATCTATATTAGAGTATATATTTATACTCTAATATAATAATAGTTATTACGTAATTCGATAGCTATATAAGATATAGCTTTTAGTAGCGCTATTAAGCGTAGAAGCTAAATTTATAGCTTATTATAAAGTAATCAAGTAGAGTGTTTATCTAATCCAAATTATTAAAAGTATTAAAGAACTATTTAATATATTATTATATAAAATAATTATAATATACTCTAATAGCTAAAGCGTAATTTAACTATTTGATTATTTTATCTACTATACTAGAATAAAGTATATTAATATTTAATACTATTTTATATATAATAAAGTAAAGATAAAGTAGATCTAATTATAATTATAAAATATAATCTATTAACTAGCTATTTATTATATAAAACCTATAAATACTAATAAGATTTAAGATTTTTAATTATAATTAAATATAATTAATATATTAGATCTATTAGATCTATTAAATATATTAATTTTATTAGATCTTAACTATTAAGCTAAAAGAAACGTATTAGAGATATAAGCTATTTAGCTAATCTCTAATCGTATTTAATAACAATACTCTAGACTATATTAATAACTAATCTCTAATCTAAACTATCTATCTATTACGTCTTTTATTACGTAATCTATTACTAGATAGATTCTCCTAGAATTAATTATTATTAATATAAATTATTATAGAATAGCTAAGAAGATAGAAAAGTAGAGTAGTTCTATAATAATTTAAAATTAATTAACTTCTCTTACTAATCTCTCTTTATATTATCGCTAGTATCTTTGATAAGCTATCTCTAAGTCTATTACTAGAAAAGTAGACGAATCTACCTCTAGACTATTAATAGAATAAGTAGTAACATCTGTATTATACTTTTATTTATTTATTCTAATAGTAAGAAGCTATCTACTCGCTTAGAGTGCTTACTAGCTTATAAACTACGTTATTCTTTTTACTACTTATAGTATAAGATTAATGTCTAATATTTAATTAGTATAAGTTAAGATATAGGTTATTATTGTCTTCTAAGATAGTTAATCTATTACATTATCTAGTAAATATAAAAACAGAAGTTATGCTATAAGTTTTATTTTAACTATAATATTAGTTTTTTTAAATAAGATATCATAGATAGGCTAGATTTACCTAAGCGCGTAGCTACTTATATTCTTTACTAAACTACGACGCCTATATAAGATCATACGCTTATTCTATTATTATAATAGCTATATTTATATAGTTAAAGTTAGCGTACGTACTCCGCTAAACGCTAGTTAGTAGAGCTAAGTTATCATAAGAGCGTAGCCTATTATATAAAGAACTTCTAATAATTAGGCGTCTCTATAGTAAGTATATATTATTATTACATATTTTATTTATAGCATAGCCTTATATACTTATAATAGACCAAACAATGTTTAGGTAGCTCTTTAATAGAGTTTTAGTCTACTTATAGAAACTAGATACTATCTTAAGCACCTAGATTTTCTATATAACTACCTAAACAACGTTTAGATAATAGTCGTAAGATCCAGAAGTTACCGTATGTACCTAGGCTATATTAGTATAATTATTACTCTAGAAATAAGCGTATATATATAGATGACTACGTAGCTAAGAGCTTATCTCTGTATTAAGTAAAATCTCTTACATACCTCGCGATTACTCTCTAGCGCTTAGCCTCCTATATAGAGTTCGAGTAGAGTAAAGTAGAGTTATAATCTTAGCTAATTAGGAATTATTCTAGTAAGTCTCTATTAATAACTCTAGTGAGATCTCTTAGTAATACGTATAATACACTAATAGGCCTACGTAAAGCTTTAGTTAGCATCTCGAGGGCTTACTAGACGTAGACTTAAAGGTTAGGTTTAACTTCTACCTTTCTCTATCTACAAATTTCCACCTATAACTTAACTTAACGTTTTTTTCTCTATTTATTATATAGCGTATTAGATTAATTATCTTCGAAAAGAATAGTAGGCTACACTCTAAGCTACCAAAATTAGGTATTAAAAAATAACTATGCAGTTAAAGTAGAAAATTAGGTGAGAGTCTAAGAGAATTGCGTCTACGAGACCCTACTTTAAACTCTTAGAAATAGTTTAGTAATAATTTATAAACCTTTTAATAGGTATATAACTAGTTATAAGGTATAACTCTATTAGGTGCGACAACTATAATACGGTTGCGACAAAGGCAGCAGAAAAGCGAACTACGGTTGCGATGAGACAACGATACAACGAACTATGGTTGCAATAAGGACACGCAGTGCAGCGAAGCTCTCCAATGCCCATAAATTCGCCATGTTAGTATGTCTCTCTCATCTCATCCCATCTCATCTCGATCACGAATCAATTTACACGCTCTATCTATCGATTCAATAATGCGATTCTTCTCCCGGTTGCGATCCTCGCGGTCATCTCGTGCCAAGCCAAGCTCGTTAGAGAAGATACCTATCCCTGTAGGGCTCTCTCCTACAGCAATGATTGCCTTATATTTCCGCCTATATATTAGTTAAAATAGCCACTTTTGAGACAAGCACTTTAGACACAAGATACTTTAACCTCTAAAGTAAAGTACTTTTAAGGTAAGATTACCTGCTCATAAGCTATCTTTTGAGCACTTTCGCTGTTCAAGGAAGTAACCCAATATACAAAGCTGTTTTCTTCTAGGCTAGATAGTGGTAGTATATTCCTATTATCTTAATCCCTGATTATATAATATAGAAGTCTTGGTCTGAAAAATTATTAGAGTTGATATTCCTGATTCCGGGTTGGAAATTTGTGAACTCTGTGAAGCCCACTCGCTCATACACACGTGCCTTTTCAAACTGAGTGTCAACTGCCTTTAAAACCAGACATAATGTACATCTCAACTCTTCATCTACCTCAGTGTCTTTACCTGTGTTGTACATTCTGTTAAATGACACCTCGGTTTTTACCAATGGGAATATGTAAAGCATTGCTGCTGAGTGTAGCTGATTCGGACCAGGCTTAGCGATTGCATAATCTGGGGAAAAATTCACGCCCAGCCTGTCTGTCTTGCCAAGTATTTGAGTGCCAATGATGTCTTTGAGACGATAAACCGACATGTTTTGGGCATCAGTTGTCAATTCCCAGGAACTCGTCGTGATTTTCCCTCTCAAATAGAGGTAACAGCCCTCTTTCACAGGTCCATATACGTCTTCTGTGGCCAAGTTGATTTGCGCATCTAGGAGAGTGAATTGCGGATCCGGATTTACCAGGCAGATATATCGGATGGGATCCGATATCGAAGCCCATGACCAAGAAGGTGCAATGTAAGTTGTACACTTGGACTTGCGCACCCTCTCCGTCCCTACTGCTTCAGCTGTGGAGTCACGGTCTTTCCTAAAGATCATAGTCGATCCCACAAACCATGACATATCTCTGGCGAGGTCCATCCGCCATAGTCCAGCCAGATACATCGGCAGGCTTTCATGTTCACCCCCTTCATTTAATTTGTATCTCGTATCGTACAACGTAGATGCCAGACCAGATATAGCAATCAAGCGATCCGTGCTGTACGTAATTCTCAGAGCGCTGTATGTCGTAACGAAGTGGTCCCACCCGATAGCTGCAAGCTGTGTACGCTTGGCTATTAGCCCCTCATGTGATGTTGTTGTCCATCGTACATCCATTAACGGTTTTACCAGATCCCCGAAGGATTTTCTTGCTTG
Source organism: Bipolaris bicolor (assembly GCA_026262445.1). Lineage (NCBI taxonomy): Eukaryota > Fungi > Ascomycota > Dothideomycetes > Pleosporales > Pleosporaceae > Bipolaris > Bipolaris bicolor. The sequence goes on along the minus strand of JAODYD010000004.1, from coordinate 1,666,414 downwards.
ACCACACTCGCAAGTGGTTAACTGAGCACATTCAAACACGACTTCCGAACCGCAAAAGTGAAGTACTCGCGGGGACAGCCAACGCTCCTGTAAGACCCATGCACGGGTAAGAAGAGGAAAGATTTCAAGGACAGTTTCCAGATCATTTGAGTGGCCAAAATGAGGCTTTTCCTCCATCAAGTCGAAAGGGTAAGCAAGGAGACTGAAACTCCCACTTTCGGGATCCGTACTAGATGAGCTCACCATCCGGGGTCTTTCTGCAATCTCGAAACTCTTCTCCGAATTGGCAGAGCTTGTAGCTGCGATGCATACGGTGCAGTTGCGATAGTATGGCCCCATTCTCTGCGACTCGTAACTCCAGTCCTCTTTGCTGTCTTGCTGTATGCAGAGCGAATCAATCCAGAGTCTTCTCAAGCCAAGCTTCTTGCAGACCTTTATTGCGTCGAGGAACACTAGTGTGAGATCGCTTTTGCGAATTTTCTTGGTGTATTCTGCTCTGGTTTCTTCTGTCAAAGTGCAGGGATGCGAACCACCCCAACAATGACTCAGGCACGCGTACTCTCCATGTTCGCCATTGGAAATGACTAATCTCACGGGATCTGACTCACTCAGTCCGATGTCTAGATACCGTGATGGAAGCTGAGGCGAGGCCGGAGTTGAGCAACCTTCGTGTTTTGTTTGACAGAGTTTGATCCAGCTCCGAATTGTCGACCATCTTAGACTTGGATCCAGCCAACAAATATCATGCGTATTCCGTGGGATAGTTCGATAACGTTTTGGAGCACGGACTTTTACCGCCTCTTTCTCATTTGCTTCTTTGTGGTCTCCAACCTGAAGCATTATTGTGCAATTTATATCGACGCATTTTGGTATGTTTTGCTTTCCATGTACTAGCCGATCGTACAAGATTCTTCTCGTGCTAGTTTTTATTTCATAAGCTCGAATTACAAGCAGCAACTCCCTCTTTGTAATGACTCTTAAACTCCCGCGGTTTTCCCAGCGATCGCAAGCTAGTACCCACGTTTCGTACCGATCACAAGCAGGTGCGTACTCCTTGATAGCTTTGTTGACTAATTTACAAAACGTACAATGGCGAGTCTTTGAAACTGTTGGTCCGTTGAGATGTATACTCGATCCCGAGGAAGGGGTATAGAGTGCGCCCGAATAGAACAAATTGCTACACCGAGGGCATTCTGAGCCGAATCTGCGTCTACAACGCTATGTTAGATATGTTACCTAACAAGCTTGTCTGCCAAAGCAGCGGATTCTGTCTAAACAAAAAGTTTACTTACTTGACTAATGCACCTGCTTCATTAGTCACCAATTCAGCCAAATCAAATGATCTCTGAATCCATTTGTCATCACCCGCATTGAAGCTAGCAGTCAAGATCCCATTCTCAAATTTTGTTTCGCGTGCATGTTCGGGTATTGGCGTCTCAGAGAAAAAGGTGAACATCTCATCATCGCCTGGTCCAATTATATCATGGAGTCTGATGGTCGATTCCTGATATGAACCACGTGAGTTGAGGCAATTTGCGATGAGATACCATGAACGTTTTTGCTTGCAGTTGATTAGTTTAGGAACATCCGCGTTGGGTAGCCATCTCCTATCTGATAAATCCGTTAGGACTTCATAGTCTAGATCCTCGTTCTTGGTCACTCTGAGGGGCGAGAATGACCCATCTTTCAACCGTAACACCCTGGACAATGCGATCGAGATTGGGTGGCCGTCATTGTGAGTCGCGCACAAAGTGGTGCCAATCATGTGAGCATTCTGAACACTGCTTGAGAAGTATCGCTCATTTCTGTCGAAAGCACCATTTTTGACTCCGAGGTAATCTTTTAGGTCAATGTATATGTCCTTCGCTTTTTCATTCGGTTCAAGATACTTGGCTGCGAGGAGTTGCTGATCTAGAAGTCTGAGATTGTAGCATCCTTGCAGGCGAATATGGTCACATCGGCGAAATTCGACCGGGAAGTTCACTGGCGTAGGGTCCGTTGGAACATTAACGACCACCTCGAGCTGATCATACCACCAATCTCCCCCACTAGCCTTCAGCTCAGCGCATAGAATGTTCCGTTCCAGAACGATGTTCCGAGCACTAAACGAAAAACGGTATCCACCAGGTTGGAAGCTTCCTTCGTGGTTACCGATCTTGGTGTCTAAAGGTAAGAGGTATGTGCTCAATCCTCCTATCGGGGTCTGGTATTCAATGTATAGTTGACATCGATCGACAAGCGCTAGCTTAATCGCTGGAGTATAATTCATCTTCGAGAATACTCGATACTAGAGATTGAGGTTTGATATGAGAGCCGATGTTCTGTACCAGAGGTTGACGGCCAGAACGACAAAGATGATGCTCGATACTGGAGAGTTGATGCTTAATATTGGAGATTGATGCTCAATGAATGCCTAAAACCAGAGATAAGCTCAGAAAGAGAGATACCCCGCTTCATCAGAGTGTAAGGCGGTAGCAAGTGGCAGTACTTTGAAGTTGGCAGCCTAATTTCGGCAGAAAGGATCTCGACTTCATACAAAACCGGGAAATAAGCGCTTACTGAACCCCATGCTCCCTCGAGTACGTACGAGTTCCATCCGTCTGACTTTGACTTGTCGCCTGATACCCCAGTCGCACAACCACGGAGCTATTATACTACTTCTGCTTCCGACAACACCCTCCCCACTCACGCCTAGCCAAATCATACAACTATTCAACATCCCCCTTTGAACTACCCCTAACAATCGCCACTGTACAAAGCTAATCAAAAGGCGAATCTGGAACTGGAGTTCACATTGCAGATCAGTCTCGCGAACCAGGAAGAAGAATAGCGAGGTAATAAGAGAAGACTGACAAGAGCTTTAGAAGAGAGTTGAAGAGAAGCACACTGGTGCTAAGCCATCTATTATTGAGGCAATACGAGCAGATGTAGAAACCTCACCGTGTGGGAACACGCTTATCGATACCAAGGACGCTCTATATCACGTCCTTAATATCAAATGTGATTGCTCGATACTCGAATACTCCTGTCCCTTCACTTGTTGGCGGTCTGTCTAGCAGACGCACATATCAGGCGATCCTCTCCACGTTCCAATTACTCACAGGGACTTTCTATTCTATGATTTCTTGCAGTAGATCAGCCTAGTTTAATGCGAGCAAGGAATTGTATAACATCGTTCAATACATTGTCATTCATTACTCAACCTGGACAAGTTCTTCCAACACTATCCTGAAATGTCGTCTACATCATTCTTCCCAGCAGAACAAGCTCTCATCACACTAACACCACAGATCATCTATAATTTAGCTGCATCGCTAATACCCTCTAACGACCAATTCTTTTGTTGGCCAATCTATCGCTTCTTCCAGCAGGACTTCTATCCACTATCATTCCTCTTCATCTTGCTACTGCGATACATCCGAGTTGTCACAAGTCTCTACGACACATATGGATAACGGCCCACACCCATACCTCTATCATCCACCTATCACACTATCGACGTCATAGTCATCATCCCCACGACAGACCGTATGTCTCCGACGCTCCACCACGTCGTCCGCACGATCCTCGACCAAAACGTCCCCAAACTCATCATTACCACCGCAGGAATAGAAGCCGCAGATCAATGCAACGCATTCAGAGCCTTGTTCCGGAAGATGGCTAGCGCATCCTCGTCTCCCACCGCATCAGAGCCTCGCGTCGCGAACAAACTGCCCAAGCGCTCAAACAAGTCTCGTCGCGTCTCGTAACACTACAAGACGACCACACCTACTAGCCCGCGTCACCCGCATTCATCGCCTCTATGCTCGCACCCTTTGGAGACGCGCACTTCGGTGCCGTGAGCGCAGATTTACAAGCCCAGCACCACACGCACCCAACTTGTTCATTCTGCGGATTCTAGAATTTTATAGACATAACGTACCTAGTGCGTCGCTCGTGCGAGTACCGCGGCACCTACTCAGACTTGTTAACAATCAAGCCTAGGCTAGCAAACGGGTATCCCCAACCATAGTGTTTAGTAGGGGTTGTTATAAGTAACAAGAAGGATTCTCTCCTTCACAGATGACGAGATGGCTGAAGGCCTATGGACGTTCACGTTAGAAGGTAATGATTATCGCGGGGCGACGATCACGTAATTAGCTTCATACTAAGACCGAATATTCTGCGCTAGTACGGAGGTGCCTTTCAAAAGTATTGTCTGACGCTAATCTCGGCGATTCGGCGCAACTCTTCTTGGCGCAACTCCCACCTTTAAGCTAAGGAGCTGTTTGATCAGCCTACCTGCTACTACGTAGTTATCTTCTTACTATAGCTCCTTATACTAATATATATACCTGTACCTTAGTAATCGCGTTAAAGTTACCTCCTATTAGCAAGAATACGTTATAAGTTGCTACGCTAACTAGTGTTTATCCTCGTACTGTCGATCGTATCTATAGTAGAGCTATTACTATAGGCTTTAAGCTAAACGAACTTTCTATTAAGATTCTTCTATACTACGTTTAGAATGCTCTAAAGACTAGTAGACCTACTAAGTAGGCAGAGAAAGTAAAGGAGTAGATATTCTAATAAGTACAACACGATAGATATAGACAAGAGAAGAGCTATACTAACTTTGCTAGTAGGCTTAGTCTCTAAGAAGTTAAAATCTCTGCCTCTACCGTCTAGAGAGTATTAAGAGTAGTAGGATATAGAAAGACTAAGCTAACGAAGAAACCTAGATTAATATAAAAGATAAGAAGTACTTATCTTAAGTAGATATTAGAGTATAAGAACTAGACGTTAGAGAACTAGAAGAATATTATCTAGATAGATAAGACGTCTATAGTAATTAATTACTAACGTAGAGGCTATAGAGTCTAGAAAAAGCTAGATAAGAGAGTAGTTAAGAGCTATATCTATAAAAGATAGAAAGAATACTCTAAGTTTATATTCTAGAGCTACTTCTTATATAATAAGAAAGGTCTATACTATATTTATTAGCTAAAGATAAAGATAGAGAAAAAGGATACTACTTATTAGATTAAGTAGCTAAACGCTAAGCTTAAGCCTCTATAGAGAGAGGAGTAGGAGCTGTTAGAGTCTATAAGGAGGATAGGGCTACGTAATAAGCGTAGTAGAAAGCCTTAATAGAGATAGATAGAGAAGATAGGCAAGCTAGTGCACACGTCTAGAGGTAGTATAGACTAGTAGAGATATTAGACCTACGTTCTAATTCTAAAGCTAATTCCTTTCGCTAAAGAATACCTCTAAGATAGACCTTAGACTGTTGTAATAGAGGATAAGGCACCTAGCTACGCCTACTACTATTAGAGTATGATCTATCGCCTGCACGACGTTAAGAGACTACTCTAGTGTAGTAACTTACTAGACTATAACTATATTAAGCTATACTAGTTCTATATAAAAAGAGAGACTACGAAGAAAGGAGCTCTATAGTTAAGGGCTAAGGCAGTCAGAATCTAGCAGAACTGCTAGAGAGATCTCTCGCAACTTAAGATCCAAGCCTAGATTAAGCGAATCCTTGTACACATTTAAAAGATTATTAAGCTATAAGGTGGCAATGAGTACATAGAGGGGAGAGATAAGCCTCGGCTAAGGCGGCCGTACATCGGCTAGATTATTCTTGGCAGACAATACTTTTGAAAGGCACCTCTGTATTTAGTTGTTAATTAACCTACTTACCTATATAGAAACTAAGATAACTAGCTAGTTAACTATACTATTTATATAAAAGCAGCCTACTCTATAATTGTAACGATGTTACAACTTCACCAAGTATTAAGCTAATCCCGGAGCCGGATCGGAGGAAGTATCTGCCGTCCCTTCATCGGCCATTCGTTGTTAGTTGGATCCGATTCGGACCCGACTAAGATAGATATATATTGAGGCACTCTCTGTAGCTAGCTCTATAGACTTTTGTTATCCTTTCGTACAAGGCCTATAGGTGTCTATTCGAATCAAGGCTCGTTTGATGTCCCACACACTCGCATATGCCTCTGAGTGACACTACTGCCGATACTGATCCGAGTAGTCTTGCCTGCGCCGTTACAATGATATTTACCTATCTACCTACCTATCGTGTTCTAATCTATAACGAGCACTAGTACGTTATCTACAGCCTTAATGAGCATCTTAAACGCTATTATAAGCTACCTATTTGTGACGATACTCTAGACAGTGAAGGCCAGCCCTCGGGGACCTGTTGGGTACCACTCGGGCCAGAGGCGCGACAGCCACCAAGATAGAGTATATAGTCCTGCCCGAACCTTTAGGTATCCCCCTAAGGATTCGTCTTAATCTACTCATTGATATATATTGTGCCTATTTGCGAAACACCTCACAGTAGGCGCTCGCCTCGTATGATGCCTTACTCGATGGAACTTTGTTCACTATATTTCTCTAAATAATAGTTAAAATTGCTCAAGCTGGGTATATCCGGATAGACACATACCTTTTCTGAAGCTTAGTCTGATAGATTGATTTCGACTCAGGCAATTACGATAGGGCACAGCTTCACGATCATAAAGGCGAGTAAAATTCGCAGAGTAACTTGCTTACTGAGATAGCATACTGGGTGATGAACCAAGTTATTACGAACTCAAGCTATCTATTGCCGTGAAATTTGCCTTACACTAGAGTAGAGCTGTAATTCTGTGCAGTTTGTATCTCATAGGCTTCATGAGATGAAAGGCACCGATTCTACATTGCAAGTCGTATTCAGCGGAGGAAGCTGCCCGGTAGTAAAATAGTGGCTAATATGGCCCCGAGTACAGCTAGAAATAGCAGAAAAAGTGGCAACGTGGCCTGGTGCATCCTGTATCAACAAACCTGAGCCTGGAAACAAGCTGTGCATCTTCTGGGCGCCGACGAGCGGTGTAGATGGATCATGCGTGTTGGACACGAATAAGATCGGCGAGTTGGATTGCACATTAAACGACGTGTCTACAAACTAGAGGTCAGCCATCATTGCTTCTGGAGAATGTGCTCAAGTTAGATATTAAACGTTTTGAAAGCTTACCATTGAGTTGCTGGCTCATTGGGGGGTATATCTCCAAGTCCTTTCCTGCAAGACCAAGGGTGGCCCACGCATCAGCGCCCCATTCACTGTCCTTGGTCAACCTCGCCACGTGCGCAGTCCACTTCTCATAGGTATTAAACTTTTCTCGGTTGTTCCGCACAGCGTCTATGCCTCCAATCATCACTGTTGGCCCAACAACTGTGGGACTAACAGCACTTAGAAACTTTGCTGCAGAGGAACCGTCGCGACGTTCAATATCAGAGAGCATCTTGGAGAGGACAGGCCAGTTTGACAGAGGCGAGTACATGGTTGCCATGAAGATAAAGATCATATCCTCGTATCTGATGACCACTGGATTCTCTACAATCGTGCTGTCCGCGACGGGAATTGGGGATTGGCGAATTGATTCGAGAATATTCCTGGTGCGCTTCGATATGGTTTCGGTCGAGTTGTTCCAGATGGCGCATTTGGTCTCACCAGCGGCATGACAGAATCTGAAAAAATCATCGACGACATCGTCCGTGCTTCGCAGGCTGCTCGCATAGCTACCGCTATAGTAGTCCTGAGCATCTACCACGCCGTCGAGGACAAATCTTCCCAAACGATTGGGGAAGAGTGAAGCGAATGTGGTGCCCAATACGGTACCATAGCTTACGCCTAGCGAGAAACTTAGCGTAAGTATAAATTTATCGCCATGAAGGACTAGCTGACTTACCATAATAGTTCAATTTTGCCTCCTTAGGGTCTTTACCACGTGCTTTGGCAACCAATTCAATGTAGTGAGCCATATCCTGCGCAACAGCAACGGTGTTCGCATACTTTACGTCGGTATGCTCGTTGAACTTGGTGCACCATTTACCATAAGCCGTCGACGCCTCGAACTGGTAACGTAAGCTCCGCTCACTCTTACCATCAACTGGACGAATGAATTGAGTCTTGTATTCCTTCTCACGGGCGCGACTTCTTTCATCTTGACCAAAGCATCTTAGTGCAGGTCCGCTGTTGTTGACGCCCCTGGGATCGAAGCCAACAATGTTATATTGTGGCATAAGTTGGGCAAGCATGGGTCCAAGTCTTAGTACAGCACCCACGCCGGACTCCCCCGGGCCTCCGGGATTGATCAAAATGTCTTCTGCTGATGAAGAGTTGCTCTGCGCAGCTTGCTTAATGTATGCGATCGTGGCATTACCAGCAGAAGGGTTCGCATAGTCGAGAGGGACGATGAGGCGCGAACAGGTGTAGCTAACGAAGCAAGGCTCCCATCGAAGCTCTGTAGACTCCGAGACCTAGGTCTTAAAGTCAGCGGAATCCCAATAGTACCAGCACGTGGCACTCGTACTTGATCCCATGAAAATTGCGTGGCTTGTGTCTGGCGAGGTATCAGTAAGCTGCCGTTGACAAGGCCAACCGTGCCGGCGTAAAGAAAGGGTTGGATGCGCATTTCCGATAGAGCTTCTGCTTTTATTCCTTTTTCATTTGCTGCACAGTGATAGAGGCGCTGATTTGGGCGGTATAGATAGGGACTAAGGCTTTGTAGACGAAATCTAAGTAATAAACATTGAAGCGTGGTAGTCGTTTATATAGCGAGAGGGCATGCTTTCGCGTAGCCGCCTCTACCATAGCTGTTACTTTTTAGATTACGACATCCAAATTAATCCTGTTAGTTTCATTGGTCTTCTTGGCACATACGTAAGCCGTTCATGAAGTGGGTATATGGTGAAGGAGGTCCTCCGGATCAGGAACAAACACACCACCTATTGGCGAAGTGTCAATCTCAAGCAAGGCTTAGCAAAACTATTCTAACAATTGCAGGGCGGTTACTGCACCGTGCGCCATCTCAGAGTTCGTCGCAGTAGTTCTGTGTAGGAGTCAAAATGATGTGTAGCCTTGCCTAGGCATGAAGACATCAACAAAAGGGGCAAGCCAAGTGAAGGATTCGATCGTCGAAGAGGCTGTGTTGGTGCTATGACAGGGGTAAGAATGGTTGCCTTGAATCCTCCTTTGACTGCGCCCCTAGCTGGTTGTTTCAGATTACCAAAAGACATGGCGCAGCAAAGCGCCATGTCACTGTGAGAAACAAACATTTCAGCAGGCCGCTAACAGTTATGCAGACGGGGCAAGACTGTAAGGGGCTACGCCGTGAATAAGACACGTGATGCTATCACGTGCCTACTACCAGCACGCTAAGTTAGCAGAACTTCTTCGTACGAAAGGAACTATATATATTAGATTTAAGGCTTCGCCATTAAAAGTGCTTAAAAACTAGCCCGTGCGTAGGCTGGCAAATAGGTGGGGGTTAGGTCATGGTTGGTGTAACGGGCTGAACGCCCTTTGGATAGCTCCTCGATGGAATCTTGGTTCAAGCTGCACGCGCGCCATCCGAACTACGTTTAGACGACGAGCGTAGAATCTAGATATTACTATAAGCACCTAGATTCTGCTTACTATCTAAGTAGCGCTCAGACAACGCGCTTAGACACTTTAGTATAACCTTTCTCTAATAAGTAAATAAATACTACGTAAGTAGAGTAGATAGCTCTTTATTAAATATAACTTTTTATATACCTTATAATTACTCTCTAGAGCGTAGCTTTATATATTTTATATTTAATCCTAATTAGATATAAGCCTTAGACGGACTATCTTCTAACTAAGTTTTAGAGCGTATTATTAGTATAAGCTAGTAATATAGAGTTAGTACTATAATAGATATAAAAGATCTTAAGTATAGTAGAAAGATAGACTATTATAAGATAGTATACCTAGAGTAAAGCTTCGTAAGAAGATTAGCTATAAGAGATAGTAAACGTATTAGTTACTTAGAACCTATCTAAAAACTCTATTATATCTTAGAAAGCTAAGCTATAGGCATAACGTTATATAATAAACTATCTAAAGGCTACTTAGGTCTAGCGTATAGTTAGCTAGAAGTAAATATTATAGTAAGAAGTTCTATTAATTCTCTATTAAATAAGGTATAAGCTATATAATTACTCTTAATAGAAGATAAGATTCTATAAGTAAGATAGTAAGACGTAAGTCTTTCTAGAGACGTAATATAGTAATAGCTAAACGCTATTTAGAACTAGCTAAAAGAGAAGTATAGCTAAAGATAAGCTTTACTAGTTCTTACTAATAAGAAGTAGGCTATAGTCTAGAACTACGTAAGTAGATTAAAAAGCAATCTAAAGCTCTATATATTAGTAGGTAAAAAGATAAGATATTAAAGAATAAATTAGAAGATAGAGATTAATATTTTTAACTTAAATATAGAAAAGCTAGTAGTATATACTACTACTAAGAGCTAAGTAGAAGTATTAAATAAAAAGATCTTAGGTAAAATTATAAAAATACTTAAAAAAAATAGATAGAAGAAGATAGTAATTAAGCTAATAATTAAAATAGTTATTAAATAATTAGCTATTATAAAAGAAAAGAGCTTACTAAGGTAAGAAGACTTACTAAAGACTAATTAGAACGCTATAGCCTAGATAATAAAGTAGATAATATAGCTACTTAGCCTAATAGCTAGCCGCCTAGAAGTACTTAAGAAGAGTTAAACTAAGAGACGATTAGAGCTATTCTTAGAAACTAATACTCTCTTACTATTACTAGTAATAACTACTCAACTAGTAGCCTATAAAAATAAGTTTCTAGACTTAAAATATTTTAATAGAACTTACAAGAACTATCTATTATAACTAGCCTTAGAATATAGAGAATATTTTACTGTTAGATTTGTTTAATAAGTAATCTGCGAGAAGGTAGAATAACTATAGAAAAAAGAGATACTTATTTAAAACTAGTATATTACGTAATCTATACGATGCTTAGTAATTAGTATATCTTAGTACTACTAAGTAACTAAGCACTCTATATATTAATCTACAAGCTACTTAGTAATTAGGATACCTTAGTACTACTAAGTAACTAAGTATATTATATAAAGCTCTAGTATATAGTATTAGATATTAAGCTCTTATAGCTTAGTATATTTAACTTAAGTTCTAAGTATAAGTATAATATATAGAGTTATTCTACTTACATAAGTTACTATTCTATTATATACTACTACTTTATTTATAAAAACTAATTAATAAGAAGCTTAATACTAGAAGTCTTATATTACTTCTACTTAAGCTATACTCTTAATACTTTAAACACTCTTACGATAAGTAGCGATATTATAATAGATATCTTAGCCGCTTTCTAGACTAAAGAAACTATAATTAATACCTATAAGCCTAACCTTTACTATAGCAATCGTAATAAACTTAAAGCCTAGCTCCTTTAAGTTAACTATTACTTCTACCTAGCTAGAGACAAGATTAAAGATAATAATAAGGTTATCTTAGCTACTAGCTACTACTAAGGTAATGTAGAAAAATAGTCTAGCCTAATTATTAAACATTATATAGATAACTCTATTACTAACGCTAATAATACTACTCTAATTAAAGACTAAAATACTTTTAAGACCAAGATACGATAAAACTTCTTACCTTTTAAGAAATCTCTAATTATAGAATAAAAGATCTAAACCTTACGCTAAACTAGGTCTATAGCTAACTATATAATATAGTTCTAATAGTATACTATAAATATTAAAATAAAATAGTAATACTCTTATACGTATATACTACTAGAGCCTAAAGGCTATAATATATAGAGAACTTATAAGAAATAAAGCTATAATTACTAATCTTAATAAACTTATAAAAGAAGCTATTAGGCTTAATAATAAACTCTATAAGCTTATACTAGAAGAATAACTATTCAATTAAGGAATATATAATAATAATAATAGAAATAATTAGCCTTAATAATAATACTACTAACGTTTATAGTCTAACTAGAGATAATAAAGAAGCTATTAGCCTAGAATACCTAGTATATACATAACTAATAAATATAAACCTATATACCTTAATAACCTTAATAAAAGAAAGAGATCTAGTAAGCTTTACTATAAGAAAGATAAGAATAAAAATAATAATAAGAAGAAAATTAACTACTACGTATATAGTAAAGAGAGCTATATAGTATATAACTACCTAAGTAAAAATAAAATTAAATAATAGATTAACATTCTATATTAGAAATTAGAACTAGATAATAATAAAATATAAAATATTATTACTTAACTAGAGATTAGATACTATCTAGATAATATAGAAGTTATTAGTAGATTAGAAGACCTAACTCTAACTATGTCTAAAAATATATCTAAAGCTAAGCTAGTTAGTAATAAAGAATATAAAACGCTAGAAGAGAAAAGATAATCTCTTACGTCTAAATATAAAAAGATAGTATAATTCTAGAAAAGAAACTAACTATTTATACCTTATAAAAAGTAAAATAGTATAATACTAGAATTATCTTAGTTATACTCTTAAGATAACTTAATTAAGATAGTAGCGTAGATTAATACGCTTACTTAACTACTTAAATAACTAAGAAAAGCCTATAATAATAAAAGTAAAAGTAGTAAAACGTTACTTAATATATACTAAACGCTATAGTATTTATAATTAAATATTAACTTCTATAAAATTAAGATAACTTAATAACTACTAATATATACGTATATTATAGCTAATATTAAGAGACTAGAATAGAGACTTATATCTTAATAAGTATAATAAGTAAAGTAAAACTAAGAATAGAATAATTCTAATAGATCTATATAATACTAGTATAATATAAGAAATAAAAATTATATAAAGATATTATAGACTATGTATATATATAACTACTACTTTACTTACTACTTAGATAAAAGAGAAGCTAAATAAAGTCTATAGTATACTAAGGGTATATCTAAGTATAAATAGCTATAGTATAAATATAAAGATAATAGCTACTTATTATATTTATAAGATAAGTAAGAAAAAATATACTTTTATAGTAGAATAAACTATTAAAGTATTATTTAAATATAAATAATATATAAAGTATAGTATCTAGATAGTCTCTTAAAAGAATATAAAGAAAACTAGTAGTATATATATCTTTATAAGAAATATAAAAAGTATATAGTAGCTAAAGACTACTATAGATACTAATAAAAGTAGTCTTTTTTAAGCTAACGCTAGAGCTATAAGGCCTCTCTAGAGAGATTAACGTACTAGAACCTCTAGAACTTATTAAGCTACTAGTAAAGCTTAATAGAAAATAAATATAGATACTAGTAGATTTAGAATTATAAGTAAACTATATTTTAATATATATAGTAGCCTAAGCTAGACTTAAGGTATAATAGAAATAATAGCTCTATCTATTATATATAGCTAATAGTAAACTAATACTAAAAGAAAGTAATATTATATATAAGATTAGATAAATAATACTTAGTATCTAAGAATATATAAAGAAAATTAATCTAGATATTATTAAACTAGCTATCTATAATATTATCTTAAAACTTCTATAGCTTAAGAAATATAATCTATAGATTAACTAGAAGTTAAAAGTATTTTAATTTAAGTACTATATAATAAACGTATCTATAAGCTAGTCTATATATTAATAGAGTTTAATAGTAGATAAAAGTAATATTACTAAGTAGTATAATAATACTAAGAATAAAGTATACTTAAATAGTAGTTCTCTTAATAAGAAGCTATACTCTATAGATACTAAAACTAGCCTAATAGATTAAGTAGTAAAAGAAAGAGAGAATAGCATAACTCTAGAATACTCTAATAAATACTAAGAATTTAAATATTTATTTTAAAAAGTAGTAGATAAAACTATATTACTAGAATATAAGCTCTAGAACTATAAGATAGTTCTTTAAAAAAAAAAGATACTAACTTTTAGGTCTATATACTAACTATTAGAAAGAGAGCTTAAGATACTAAAAGAGTATAGTAATAAAAGCTTAGCTAAGAAATATATATAACTATTAAAGTTACTAGTAGAATATTTAATTATATTTATACTAAAGAAAAATAGTATAGATAGACTATATATTAACTACTAGAAACTTAATAATATTATAGTTAAGAATTAATATCTACTATCTAATATTATAGAGCTTAGAGATTAATTATCTTATATAAAGATCTTTATAGTACTAGATCTCTAAGATAGATATTACTTTATTAGAATAAAAAAAAGTAAAGAATAGAAAATAGTATTTAGAACTTAATATAGATATTATAAGTATATAGTTATACTATTTAGGCTTATAAACGCTCTAGTAACGTTCTAGAAACTTATTAATAACGTACTTAGACTATACCTAGATATATTTATTATAGCTTATTTAGATACTATTCTTATCTATTTAGAAAATAAGAAGAACTATATTAAATATATAAAAATAGTACTTAAGGCTCTAAATAAATATAGCTTTAGACTTAAGCTTAAGAAGTATAAATTCTATAAAACTAAGGTTAACTTTCTAGGCTATATAGTAGAAGTTAATAGAGTATAAATAAGTAAAGAAAAGATCTAAGTTATTAAAAATTAGCTAATACTAATTATAGTTATAGAAATCTAATTATTCTTAGAATTTATAAACTTTAACTATTAATTTATTAAAGACTTTTTAAAAATTACTATACTAATAATATAACGTATACGTAAGAATATACTATTTATATAGAGTAAAAAGATAAAAAAAGTCTTTAATAAACTTAAGATAGTCTATATTATACTACTATACTTTAAGATATTTATATTAAGTATACTAATAAAGATAAAAACTAACGCGTTAGATCTAGCTCTAGAAGGCTATACTAGTATACTTACTAATAATAAATAGTACTTAGTAGTATACTACTTAGGAAAGTTCTTAGAATCTAAGAAATAATATAATATATATAATAAAGAACTACTAGCTATTATAGTATATCTATAGTACTAGAAAGTATATATAGAAAGCTATTTAGAGTTTATAATCTATATAGATTATAAAAACCTAGTATACTTTATAATAATAAAGATACTTTACTAAAGATAAACTAGATAAGCTAAACTATTAAGATAATATAAGTTTAAAATTATCTATATACTAGAAAAGAAAAATAGAAGAGCTAACAATCTTAGCTAATAATATAATATTATAGAAACTAAGATAATAATTAATAGACTTATACTTAAGACTAATAAAGATAGATCTCTAGAACCTATATATAAACTTAATATTATTATAAAAATTAAGAATAATATATCTAAGAAAGTATTATAAACTATTATTAAAGAATATTATAATAATTCTATATAGTTATAGATACTTAGAAATTACTAGAATAATAAAACTAATCTAGTATAATTATTAGTTTAAGAGAATAAGAAATAAGGTTATAGCCTATACTACTAAATATATAAAATACTAAAAGAATAAGTATAATATATATATACTCTATAGAGAAATATAAGCTCTAGAGCTATAATAAAAACTATAGATAGATATCTCTATAGATTTTGTTATAAGACTACTACTATTAATAGACCTAGTTACTAGAGTAATATATAATTTAATACTAGTTATAATTAATAGATTTACTATATATACTAAATATATACTATTTTTAAAAAACTATAATATAGTAAAACTTATATATATTATTAAGAATATAGTAATTAGATAATATAGTATACTAAGATTAATTATTAGTAATAGAAATAAAGTTTTTACTTTAAACTTCTAGAAGACTTTTATAGCTAAAATTAGTATCTAATAAAAACTATTAATAGCTTACTATCTATAAACTAATAGATAAATAGAATATATAAATTAAATAATAAAAACTTACTTTAGAATCTACGCTAATTAGTAATAAAATAACTAGATATAGCTACTATCTATAGTATAACTAGTATATAATAATAAGCTATTAGAGTCTATAAAGTAAATACTATTCTTTATAAACTATAGATAATATCTAAACCTCTTTACTTAAATATATCTAAACCTAAAAAAAGAAGTAGTAATTATAATAGTAGAATAACTAAAGAAAATCTATAAAAATCTATAAATATTACTTAAATAGACCTAACGCTAAAGTATTTTTTACTAAAATAAAAAAAAAAAAATAGTATTTTAGCTAAAGAAGAGAGATAGAGTATGTCTACTTATAAAGAATCTTTATACTAAATAACCTAGTAAAGAATTAAACTACGTTAAGGTTAGACTATTTTTAATTTTAAAGTAAGATAGATTTATTACTTATATACTTAACTTACTAACTAATATAATGATATATCTAAGATTCTATATATAACTATTAGAACTAGTATACTCTAAAACACTATTATAGAAAATATTCTATTATAAACCTAAATAAAAAGATAAATTTAAAGTTAAAAAAATTATCTTCTACTAAACTAAAAATAATAAAATTAAATACTTGGTTAAATAGTTAAAGTACCTTAATAGTAAGAATATATAGAAACTAGAATCTAATCTATTTAACTATAAATAAAAAATCTAAAAATATTAATAATAATAATAAAACTTAAACTAACTATAAAAAAAAAAACCTCTAAAATCTATCTAGCTACTCTAATACTAGAGAAGATAGATAAATTTCTAATAAAATAATAAATTAAATATAATATATACTAAAGAAAATTATACTATATATCTTAACTACTACTAGAGATAACTATATTACTACTAGAACTAGAAGTAGCTAAGCTTAAATCTAGAGACTTCTAATAATCTAGAGGTAAATCTATAAAGACACTCTAAGTACTAGAAAATAAGTTAATTAATAGATTAGAACTATTAAACTCTAGAATATCTTTCTACTTTAACTCTTTTAGCTTACAACTCTCTATAGTAATTATCTTCTTAGCTTACTTCTTTAATAAATCTATCTATAGCTATAACTACTACTCTTAAGTATAATATATTTATAACTTTACTAGAGCTACCTTATACGCTTTTATTATAGTATTCTATACTTTATAACTCTCTTTAATATAAGCCTCTAACTTTTTTTTTTTAGTAGTAAAACGCTTAAACTCTAACTTAGTAACTTAGATATTATATTACTAGCTATAATAAAAAACTTACTATACTTTTTAGAATAGATATATACTTTATATACTTACTTATTCTTCTTATAAATAGAATATTTCTAAACTATAATTTTTCTAAAAGAATTAATAAACTTAATAAGGTTTTAATAATAGATAGTACTAGATAAAGATTATTATTTAGGTATAATAAAGAAACTAGGTAGATAATAAGACTCTATAACGTAGAGTAAGCCTAGTTATAGCACGCTACTATACTAAACTCTAATTAAGTTAGCGTAATAAATACTATACTCTTAAGATATAGTACTTATTAGACTAAACCTATTATAGATAAAAGTATCTATCTCCAAGTACTTCTAGAAACTAAGTATTTTTAAAAGTTTAGTAATTCTAAAAATAAAATATTTATAGAAACTATACGCTTTTAGAAATATAACGCTTATATAAATACTATATTAATAGTAATCTCTTATTTATAATAACTTATCTTTTCTAGTAATAACTTACTTATATTAATACTTTTTTTATAGTAATTATAAAATTATAGTAGTATATCTCTTCTAAAAAGAAACCTAAACTATATATAACCTTAAGAATAAGTTATAAGCGAAGAAAGATAGTATTATAACTAGGCTTAGAATATAAAGAATATTTTATAACTAGATTTATTTAATAAGTAATCTATAAAAAAGTAGAATAACTATAGAAAAAAAAGATACTTATTTATAACTAGTACGTTATATAATCTATATAATACTTAGTAATTAGTATATCTTAGTACTACTAAGTAACTAAGTACTCTATATATTAACTTATAAGCTACTTAGTAATTAGTATATCTTAGTACTACTAAGTAACTAAGTATATTATATAAAGCTCTAGTATATAGTATTAGATATTAAGCTCTTATAGCTTAGTATATTTAACTTAAGTTCTAAATATAAATATAATATATAGAGTTATTCTACTTACCTAAGTTACTATTCTATTATATACTACTACTCTATCTATAAAAACTAACTAATAAGAAGCTTAACACTAGAAGTTTTATATTACTTTTACTTAAGCTATACTCTTAATACTATCTAGAATAGAAATTTAAATATAAACAAAAGCTAGAATATAATAAAGCTATATTCTTAACTAAGAATTTAAAAGTCTAATACGTACTTAGCTAAATAAAAAATAAGATAAATTAGATTTTTTTTCTTTAAATACTTAAGAATAAAAAGTAGATAACTATTAGTCTATAGAAATATATAGATATCTACTTTTAAAATATTTACTAGTAATAATAAGCTCTAAATAAGCTTTAATACTTAAAGAAAAGATAATAGCTAATATATAACTATATCTTAGAGTTTAATTAACTCTATATAGAGTTCTAATAAACGTTTAGTTTAGTAGTAGTCTATAAGATATTTAGTAAAAAACTTAGAAAGAAGCTCTAGAAGCTAATACTCTATATCTTTAATAATTAAAGTTTAAAAGAATATATAAATAAAGTAATTAAGCTTTTAGATAACTTATATTAGATCTAACTATATAAAAAAAACTAATAGAACGTAGCTTATAGTTAGATATAAGTCTCTTTAAAAACTACTTAGTAAGTATAAGATATTTAGATAGTATATAGTATAAGTAGAGAGAAAAAATAGTATATAAAAGTAAGTAGTCTATATTTCTCTTAGATAAATAGCTACTAAGCTTAGATAGTACTTATAGAGCTTATATATACTTTACTAAGTAAGATATAACTAAGAGAGTATAAAGAGAGCTAAAATAGCTCTAAGAGCTCTAAAGAGAGCTAAGATAACCTAAGTTCTAATATTATTCTCTTTTTTAAAGCTTAATAGTTTTAAGAGAGTAGTTTTAGTACGTTTTATAGCTTATAAATATAATTTATACTAGGTTACTCTATAGTAGTAAATATTTATATACTTTTAGATATTTTAGGCTATATTATACCTTTTTAGGCTATTCTAGATAATTCTAGGCTTCTTTATAGCTTATCTAATATACTCTCTTACTTAAGATAAGATTTCTATTATCTAAATAAGTATAAAGTAAATATCTAGGTAAAGATAGCTATTTAACTAAGCTATTATTCTCTAATATATACTAATATTATTTAATTTAGAGTATATTAAAGTAAAGTATATCTATCTTTACTTTTACTATAATTTTATACTAAATAATACTAAAAAATTCTACTAGATACTTAGGTCTATTAAGCTATATTAGCCTAATCTAGCTATATAGGCTCTTTAGTAGTATATATTAGGTCTCTCTACTAAGTTTTTAATTTCTCTATATCTATTTTTTTATTTAGCTAGAAATAAGTTTAGCTTTTTATAAATATTTTTAATTTTCTTTTTCTTAGGTAGACTAAAGAGCTCTAGATTAGCCTAGATTAGGCTAGCTAAGGCTTTTTTAGTTCTTTTTACTATATTTCTATTTATTTAAATTTAGACTAATATTCTTAGAGCTATTTTTATATTTTCTATTCTGCTCTATCTTACTTTACTATAATTTAATCTTATTTAATCTAACTAAGCCTCTATTAACCTAATAAGCTCTAATCTAGTCTAGATAAGATCTCTTTAGTATAATATCTAATAATTTAGGTAAGATTAATAAGATTATATAGAGGGGTAATATAAAAAAAACGTGTTATAAAAAGTTCTAGTTTTTAAACTAGTATAACCAGCTAAATATTTAAGCTATTCCTTAACGGGCTAGCTCATTTTAAAGCCAAGAGGCTCTAGTTTTGCCTGAATAGGCTTAGTGTCTGCTTAGTCAGCACGGCTTAGTTACAAAATAGCTATAAAGTAGAGCTATTAAAAAACGCTAACTTTAACCTTTAAAATCTCTTTATTAGACGTATAAAATTACCTAGAAAAAGAATATATTATAGATCTATATATAGAGATCACGTAACTTCATTTTTAGCTATAGTTTATTACTTATTTAATTAGAGAAAAAATTAAGAAAAAATAATAGTAAGCTAAGGTGAGTAGAATTACTAATCTAGCTTAGTAAGCTTGAAGTATATATTTTAATCTTTCTAGTAAAAAAGTTTAAACCTCTAAATCCTTAAAATAGCCGTAAAATTTTTAAGTTTCGAATCTAAAGTTAATCGTTGATTAAACGCAAATATTTCTACTAAAGATATTATTAATATATTAAATAAACCTTCTAAATCTATTTACGATGCTATTAGTTAAGTTAAAAAAAAAAAACTAAAAAACCCGCCTATAATAGCTAAAAAAACTAAGGTTTTTAAAGTAACTTCTAGAGCAAAAAGAGCTATTAATAGAAACTTAACTAGAAGCTCTAAAAAACAAAATAAGAGATTATTAGCTGAAAGTAATTTAGATATATTAGTTAGAAGCTTATAACGTCTTTTAAAAGCGGAAGGTTATTATTATAACGTTGCTAAAAAAAAAGCTATTTTAAACGATTTTAAAGCTAAAAATCGTCTTAAATACGCTAAAGAAAGAGTTAAGGAGCTAGAAAATATTAATTTTAATAAAATTATATTTTCTAATAAGTTAGTAATATAACGTGGGCACGGTTCTAGAAGCGAATTTGTTAGAATAAGGCAAAAATTTAACCTTGGCAAGAAATACGTTTCTACAGCTAATATAAGTAAGTTTAAAAAGAATCCTAATAGGCTAATTAATTCTATTAAATATCTAGTTTTTTTCTTTAATTTTCGATTTTTTTTATCTAGCTTACTAATAAAGATATAGGCCGCGATATTACTATACAACTTTGGGGAGCTATTTAGATCGGTTGTAGATCTAATTTAATAGTAATTAAAACGCTAGAAATTACTATTAATTAGAATAATCACCGTTATATTAGAAAAGCTCTAATACCTGAAGTAAAGCTAAATATAAAACGTGGTTAGTTTAATTAAGTTTTTTTTTAGTTTGTTTAATTTCTACTTTAATAACTATTATAATTATTAATATTCTAATTAATATAAATTATAATAGATACTAATAGCTATCTTAGTTGGCAATTTTAGCAAGATAACTCTAGAATTAATAAAACTAATAACGTTTTAAGCTGGTTTAAAAGAAATAAAATCAAGCTTTATCTACACCCTCCTTATAGCCTAGATTTAAACTCTATAGAAAACGTTTGGAGCTTACTTAAAGACTAATTAAATAAAAGAAAAATAGGTTCTTTAGGTGTTAAGCTTAATAAAGAGAGCGTTAAAACGTTTAAACAAGCGATTTTAGAAGAGTGGTAAGCTATTCCACAATAGGTAATAGATAACTATATTTTATCTTTACCTAGCCGTTATAGATAGGTAATAGAAGCTAAAGGCTAGTATACTAAGTATTAGTAGCTATTATTACTTAGTTATTAATAAAAAATAGTTTATATTTGAATAAGGTGTATCTTTTTTATCTCTTCATAAAAGAACTTAAAACTCTAGATTAATAATCTTTAAGACCTACTTTATACTATATATTATTTTCAAGAAAAAAGAAACTCTAATAAATAAGAAAATTTAACATAAAGTTAGCGTTTTTTAATAGCTCTACTTTATAGCTATTTTATGACTTAGCCATGCTAGCTAAGCAGGCACTAGGCCTATCTAGGCAAAACTAGAGCATCTTGGCTTTAAAATGAGCCAGCCCGTTAAGGAATAGCTTAAATATTTAGCTAGTTATACTAGTTTAAAAACTAGAACTTTTTATAATATATTTTTTTTATATTACCTCTCTATATATTACTTTATTCTAAAAGTTCTATAGATAGCTATTTTTAAATACTATTAGTTATAGTGCTATTAGAAAGATAGTAAACTAAAGCTAAACTTAATATATAGTATAGATCTAGACTAGAACTATAATATATTATTACTATTTTTATTTTAGTTCTATATTTTAGTTACGTTAGCTTAGTACGTTAGGTCTTATACCTAACTACCTTAGTTTAAAGTAGAGCTTAAATCTAAAGTATAATAGAAATTTAGTTTAATAATATTACTATTTACTAAGTATCTATATTTCTATAAAGTACTTTAAGTTTTTATAGTTAATTAGAATTATAAATAGCTTTTTAATAGCTATTAGTTTAAGTATCTATACTTTAATATATTTTATAACTACTATTAGTTTCTTTTTATAAATTAAATGCTTTTTTTATTATACTATTAAGAATATAAAGTAGTATATAATAAAGTATAGAATACTATTATTCTATTATAAAAGATAGCTATCTAGAGCTATACTAGAGTAGTTTAGTTCTATAATTATATTATAATTAGAGTTTTTTTTAGCTAGTATTAGAATTACTATAAAGAATTACTTTATTAATTAAAATATATATTCTTTTCTTCTACTTTATTTAAACTTTATATTATACTTAGTTAGATTATATAATAGAGCTATTGCTACTAAGAAATAGCAATTGATATTATAGTAGAAATCTTTAGAATTTATAAACTTTTTAACTTCTTATATATTTATAAGAAGCTTTTATTTTATATAGCTTTAATCTTTACTAAATCTTAATAGATTAAATATGTTATTTATATTATCTAATAAAGATAGTTTTTTATTTTTATTATTAATATACTTTTCTCTAAATCTAATTATAGACTAGCTTTTTTTAAGATTTATAGTATCTTCTTTATCTTTTTAAAGTAGTTCTTTTTTAATCTTTATAAATAGATTAAAACGTTATTTAAGTAAGCTATTATATAAATATATAATTATTTCTTAAGTATACTATTAATATAGTATTAAAAAGTAGTAGATACTTTTATAAGTTTAAAAACATAAACTATTTACTTAAAAAAACTAAATCTAGTATAGAATATAGTAAATTATCTATTACTTAGAGTAATCTAAATTTTATAAAATACTAACTAAATATCTACTCTTATAAACTATAAAGCCTTTATAAGTTCTTATAAAGTTTTTTTAATTAGTAGTAAAGAGTAGTAGTTAATATATATAATTTTAATAAAGCTTTAGTAGTCTATATAAAACTACTATTTTCTATTTACTTTCTTTACTAAGAGACCTAGAACTTTTATTAAAGAGAAGCTTACTAAGATTTATTTTTTATTTATTAGCTTTGTAATTTAGTACTTAATTTTAAGAAGATATTTATATAGTATATTATATAGAGAGCTTTAAAATAGTTTTAGTAGACGTTTATTTTTATCTTTAGATAACTTAATATAGTAATCTAGAGTATCTCTATATAATAAAAGTCTCTTTATTTTTATAGTATTAAATAAAGTCTTAAATTCTTTAAGTTCTAGAGATAAATAGATTACTAAGTTAGTTAGTACTCTTTTAAATTCTTTTTTAGTTTAGTTTTATTTTATTACTATATTGTTAATTATTATAAAATTAGTTTAAATTTCTTTATTTTTTTTTATAATTTATATATCTTTATTATAAATTTTTACTTTTATACTTTGTTTTTTAAAGTTAATTAGATTATTTATATATTTATACTATTTATATTTATAAATTTTTAATTTTTCTATATTTCTTACTATTAAATAGCTTAAATTTATATTTAGAATTAATTTGTTTTAGTCTATCTATAGTCTCTCTAAAATAACTTTATATTCTTTATTAGAGATTATATAAGCTACTACGCGTATAGTTTATTTATCTAGGTTATATCTAAATATTACTAACTTAGTTATTTAAAAGCTAAAGCGTATTACTATTATCTTACTTAGACTATATAGCTAGATATTTACTATACTTAGCTTAGCTTTCTTAGCTATTTAATTTTATACTATATAAAAGCTTTAGTAACTAAAGTCTACTAAAATTATAGTAAATATTATACTTTTAAGAAGTATTAAAATAAGAAATAAAAGTTTAACTATATTTTTTAGTATTAACTATTTATTTATAGTCTATATCTTACTATTTACTATAGCTATATCTACTAGCCTCTACTCTTTAGTCTAAGTAAAAGCTATTAGCTTTCTAAGTAATTTTCTATATTAGATCTTTTAGTTATATCTATAGCTACTACTTAGATATTTACTATATTTAAGTAATCTTTTATAAAGTATCTATTATATTTATACTATATATATATACTATTCTAGTAATTAGTAATTATAAACTTTTTTTTTATAAATAAAAATATTCTTATTCTTAGCTTCTTATCTCTATCTCTAAGTTCTTAATAGTTTATCTTTATCTTTACTTAAGCTTAAATTATTTAGTATAGTTATTAGAACGTTTTTATTTTTATTCTTTATTAGAGCCTAAGTAGATACTTATTAGCGCTTAAATAAAGCTATTTTAATATTTATTATAATAGAGTAGAGTATAGAGACTACTATATTCTAGTTATTCTAGAATACTTTTCTATTTAGAGTTATCTTATATATTTTCTAGTTTAAAGCTTTTTAAAGCTTTAAAATCTTTAATAAAGTACTCTATCTATTTTTACTACTTTTAGTTAGAGTTTATATAAATTTTAGAAAAAAATTTAGAAATAACTTATTTTTTTTTATTAGAGTCTTTTTAGCTATACGTAGACTTTCTCTTAGCTATATGTATCTTTATAGTAGAAGTTAAAATATTTTAAAAAAAGTTTAAAGTTAAAGTCTTTATTAGTACTATCTTTTTTATAGTATACTACTATTCTAATTTAAACTTATATATCTAAGTTTATAAAAATAAAAATAAGATATTTTTTTAATATAGTTTATAAGCGAGCTAATTACCTAAGCGAGCTAATTACACTCTACTAGCGCGTTACTATTAATACTATAACGCGTTATATCTTAATAATATAATTATTAATTAACTTATTCTAAATTAGATCTTTAACTTACTCTTTCTAATATTTAATTATAATATATTTAAAGCTAAAGACGTACTATCTCTATCTATAATATACCTTAAAGTACTCTATCTATCTAACGTACTAAAATACGCTTTTAACGTAACTATAAAGTAAACTTAAAGCGCTTAAATAAGCTAGAAAAGAAAGCTATAGTTAAGTATATTCTTAAGGGGTCTATGTAAGAATTTATATCTATAAAGGCTAATATTTAAGTAATAGCTAATAAACTATTATATAAGTAAAAGAATAACCTTGTTAGTAAGAACTAGGTTAATAACTTTATTAAAAGAACCTCTAAGCTTTATACGCGCTAGAGCTATCTATATAATTACTAGTAAGCTACTTATAAAGATCTAGTAGCTATTTAGCGCTAGTTTAATCTAGTTAAGATAATAAAGTAGAAGTAGAGTATTATAAATAATAGTATTTATAACTTTAATAAAACTAGCTTTATAATAGATAAGATTTTATTATAGTTAGTTATTATAGACTTAGAAGAATATAGTAAAAAAAAGTAGATATAGCTAAGTAACTATAAGTAGATTACTATAATCTAAGGCGTAGACGCGTAAGGTTGCTAGCTACTACTCTTTATTATCTTTATAAGTAAAGTACTTATTAATATTTAGTTTAAGAACCTACCTACTAACTAGGTACTTAAAGTTAGTTCTAATAGCTAGATAAATAACTAGCTTACTCTTACTTAGTTAGAGTACTTTAATACCTATATAAAAAGATATACTATAGATAAGTATTAACTACTTATTATTAATAGCTATAAAAGCTACTACTTAGTTAATTTTTAAGATCTTTATAAGAAAAAAAATATTATTCTTCTCTATATATCTATATACTTATCTTATTTATTATAGCTTTTTAATATCGCCTACTTCGCGCTATTAAAGCGTAAGTATAGTAATATAGTTTTAGCCTTAGTACGTAACTATACCTACTATATTAGTAAAAAGATCTTTCTACTAGCCTTTAAGGCTACTTTTAAGTAGTCTATTATAAAAAAAAATATCTAAGCTAGCTTTAGAGGCGCTAAACTTATTTTATATAACTTATAGACTATACTATTAAAGCTTAATATAGTAGTATAGACGCTAAAATAATTACTATAATAGCTAGCTATCTAGAAGATATAAATACTATATAACGTATATAAAATTAAAGCTTAAAGTATTTTAATTTAATAGAAAGTAAGAAACTACTTTAGGTCTTCTATAAGTTCTTTAGATAAGAAGGTTAAGTAGTTAAGTAAAGAGGCTTAGTAAATAGTATATAAGATAATACTTATAAAAGAGAAAGTAGCTACTCTTTAAGAGACTTTAGATATAGTAAATAAGTATAAAAGCTATAAGTAGTAATACGTATAAATAGAAGAGACTTTTACTATTAGTAAGATATAAGAAATACTAGCTAAATAAATAGATAGTAGCTATAGTAAAAGTAAAAGTATATTAAAGAGAGTATAAGAAGAGAGATAGTATAGCTATTATAAGTAGACTAGGTATAAAGCTTATATCTATATAGTTAAGATAAATAGTATAAGTAATAGTAGCGATTCTAATAATTAATATAGTATATAGCGATAGTTTATTAACTATAATAAAAGACTATAATAATATATTAATATTAACACGCTAGTAAGGTATAATTAGCTCGCTTAAGTAATTAGCTTACTTATAAACTACGTTAGTCTTTTTAATAAATTTCTAGTTAACTTTAAGTTTATATATAATTATTATAAGTTAAAATTTTAAAGATAAGATATAGCTACTAAAAGGTTTTTCTATAAAATATACTTTATATTATACCTCTAGAGTTAAGAAATAATAAAAAAATTTATAATATAATTTAATTTAATAACTATTATTAATATACTTATATTATTTTATAAGTTATTTATCTCTAGTTAAGTTCTACTATAGATATTTTATAGTCTTTTATTATCTTTTTTTTTTATAATATTATAACTTTCTAAACTTTAATCTATTACTATAGATATCTAAGTTCTTTTATTATAAACTTTATATTTAATATTAGTTTATTTAGTATAGCTTTTTATAAATTCTTTTTTAGAGTTAGATTTTTATATAAAAGAAGTAATATAATTATTATAGATTAGCTAAATAAAGTACTATTAAAAGCTTTAAGTTATTATATTACTTAGACTATTAAAAAAGTTAAGAGTTAACGAAGTACTTATAATTTCTACTAGTTGTTTTAGATTCTATAGAGTAGATATAATCTACTCTATAATATAAAGCTAATATAAAGCTAAAGATAAAGATAGTAGAAGTAGAGAAGTAGAAACTAATACTCTAAGTAAACTTAAGCTTTTTTATTAAGTAATACTAAAGAGAGTAGAACTAAAAGAAGTTAATAAAAGAATAAAAAAAAACTAAAAAGGTATATTTCTTTACTAAAATTAATCTACTTTATAGGTTTACTATAAATTTTTTTTTTTTATTTTTTTTATAAGTATATATAATAAAAGTAGAGAAAGTATAATAAAGTTATAATATATATAATAAAAAGACTATATTTTAGTAATAAATACTTTTATTTTTATAGTAAAGCTAAAAAATATAAGTATTACTTAGCTTATATCTTATATAGCTATATATCTTTCTCTTAGTATTATATTTAAAATAAAAAGACTTATACTTTTAAGGAAGTAGATTAAAAATATTAGAGTTACTTTTAAAATCTTAGCTAGTAATAATATAATACTTCTTAATAGAACTCTAGAAAATAGTTAGAAAACAAAGTAGAAATAAAAAAAATATAATACTAACGTAGTTTATAAGTAAGCTAATTGCCTAAGTAAGCTAATTATACTCTACTAGCGCGTTAATATTAATATTATAACGCGTTATATCTTTATAATATAATTATTAATTAACTTATTCTAAATTAGATCTTTAACTTACTCTTTCTAATATCTAATTATAATATATTTAAAGCTAAAGACGTGCTATCTCTATCTATAATGTGCCTTAAAGTACTCTATCTATCTAACGTGCTAGAATACGCTCTTAACGCGACTATAAAGTAAACTTAAAGCGCCTAAATAAGCTAGAAAAGAAGGCTATAGTTAAATATATTCTTAAAGAGTCTACGTAAGGATTTATACTTATAAAGGCTAATATTTAAGTAATAGCTAATAAACTATTATATAAGTAAGAGAGTAACTCTATTAGTAAGAACTAGATTAATAACTTTATTAAGAGAATCTCTAAGCTCTATACGCGCTAGAGCTGTTTATATAATTACTAGTAAGCTACCTATAAAGATCTAGTAGCTATCTAGCGCTAGTTTAATCTAGTTAAGATAATAAAGTAGAAGTAGAGTATTATAGATAATAATATCTATAACTTTAATAAAACTAGCTTTATAATAAGTAAGATTTTATTATAGTTAGTTAATATAGGCTTAAAAGGATATAGTAAAAAGAAGTAGATATAGCTAGGTAACTATAAGTAGGTTACTATAATCTAAGATATAGATACGTTAGATTACTAGCTACTACTCTTTATTATCTTTATAGGTAAGGTACTTATTAATATCTAGTTTAAGAACTTACCTACTAACTAGGTACTTAAAGTTAGTTCTAATAGCTAAATAAATAACTAGCTTACTCTTACTTAGTTAGAGTACTTTAATATCTATATAAAGAAGTATACTATAAGTAGATATTAACTACTTATTATTAATAGCTATAAGAGCTACTACTTAGTTAATTTTTAAGATCTTTATAAGAAAAAGAATATTATTCTTCTTTATATATCTATATACTTATCTTATCTATTATAGTCTCTTAATATTATCTACTTTGCGCTATTAAAGCGTAAGTATAGTAATATAGTTTTAGCCTTAGTATATAACTATATTTACTATATTAGTAAAGAGACCTTTCTACTAGCCTTTAAGGCTACTTTTAAGTAGTCTATTATAAAAAAGAATATCTAAGCTAGCTTTAGAGGCGCTAGGCTTATTCTATATAATCTATAGGCTATACTATTAAAGCTTAATATAGTAGTATAGATACTAAAATAATTACTATAATAGCTAGCTACTTAGAAGGCGTAGATACTACGTAACGCGCGCGAAATTAAGGCTTAAAGTACTCTAATTTAATAGAAAGTAAAAAACTACTCTAGATTTTCTATAAGTTCTTTAGATAAGAAAGTTAAGTAGTTAAGTAAAAAGGCTTAGTAAATAGTATATAAGATAATACTTATAAGAAAGAAAGTAACTACTTTTTAAGAGACTTTAGACGTAGTAAATAAGCGTAAAAGCTATAAGTAGTAATATGTATAGATAAAAAAGACTTTTACTATTAGTAAGATATAAGAAGTACTAGCTAAATAAATAAGTAGTAGCTATAGTAAAAGTAAAAGTATATTAAAGAAAGTATAAGAAGAGAAGTAGTATAGGCGTTATAAGTAGACTAGATATAACGCTTATATTTATATAGTTAAGATAGATAGTATAAGTAATAGTAGCGATTCTAATAATTAATATAGTATATAGTAATAGTTTATTAACTATAATAAAAGACTATAATAATATATTAACGTTAACGCGCTAGTAAGGTATAATTAGCTCGCTTAGGTAATTAGCTCGCTTATAAACCACGTTAATACTAGATTTATAAAAGCTATAACTAAGCTAATAAAGAGAACTATTAAAGATATATCTACTTATATCTATAGTAGTACTACTAAAGCTAAAGTTAATAGTAGATATAACTAAAATTAAGTTTAAATTTATACTAAAAAGAAATAAAAACAAAATAAAGTAGAATATATAAGAAAAGTAGAGATAAAGAGTAATAAAGATAGTAGATAAAAAAATAAAAATAGTAAAGAACTTTACTTTAAAAGTAATTTATATAGTAGAAATAGCTTATACGTAATATAGAATACTTAAAAAATAAAATAATACTTAATTAAACTTAAAGAAAAAATAATACTAATATTAACTACTAAAGCTATAGTTAGTAATAAAGAAGATTAATAATAATCTATAGAGATTAGAAAGAAACTAACCTAATATTATTTATAAAGCTTTATAGTAATATAAAAACAATATAATTATATTATAATATCTAAAAATAGTAACTACTTAGCTAATAAAAAGTTAATAATAAACTATAGAAAAAAGCTATGTTATAAAGTAGGTTATATATACCCTATAGAACTTAGAATAACTAATAAAAACTATACGTAATTTATTAACTTCTAATCTTCTTTATAGTCTAAGTAATATAATAATTTAAAGCTTCTAATAGTATTCTATTTAGCTAGTCTATAATATATAGTAGTTATCTATAATAGAAACGTTTATAACTTAAATAAAGCTAGCTTTATAAAAAGTAATATTATATGTTAGTATTTTATTATAACTTTAAAAAGAATAATATAGCGAAAATCTACTTAGCTAAGTAGTTATAAGTAGATAATATTTATTACTAGAATTAACGTAGCTAGGTAGGCTATTCTAGTATTTCTTATCTTTACTAGTAAATACTATCTATCTACCTAGTATAACAAAGTAGAGGTTCTACGTAACTAAGTAAATATAGTTAGTAATAATAGGTTAATAAATAATAAGCTAAATATAATATAGATAAAGTACTTTAATACTTATATAAAGACTAATATTGTTAGTATACGTTATTTACTTATTCTTAATAGCTATAAAAGCTACTTATCTCTTAAGTTCTAAACGTTTTATAAAAAAAATAATTTCTATACTCTTTATATACTATCTTATTTATCTTATTAATTATAGCCTCTTAATATTAGCTACTTTTTACTATTAAAATACGCGTATAGCTATAAAGTAAAAAGCTTTACTTACTATTATATTAATTATATTACTAAGCTTAAGTTTCTACTAATATTTAAGATAGTCTTTAATTAATTCTTTACGCTAGCTAATAACTACTTAGCTTTTTAAGGCGTAGGCCTTATTTCTCTCTAGCTAGATACTATTCTATTAAAGCTTAATATATAGTTATATACGTCTAGTTCTCTATCTACTCTTATAGAGGCTCTCTAGTAGACTTATATACTAAGTAATATATATAAACTAAAGGCTTAATTAATATTAATAAGTAAGTACGTTTTAAAGTACTATAGCTTGTTGCTAGCTTTAATTATTATAGTAATTAATTAGCTTAAGAGGAGAGCTAAGATAATAATACTCTTAGCTAAGCTAATACGTAATTAAATTATTAGCCTTAAGAGAGCTAATATAGTAGTATTAAAGCGTAGAAAACGGAATAAAAAGTAGATATAGAAGTATATAGTTCTTATAAAGAGAGCTAGTAAGAATCTACTTACTTAGTATAAGGCTAATTAGTAGATTACTTATAAAGAGCGTTAAGAAGAAGCGTAATTAGATATTAGCTGCTAGGCTCTTGCGCGCTATAGTGGGTGTAGGAAGACTAGTTATAATATACGTATATATAAGAAAGATACCTTAGATAGTACTTAATCTACTATTATAATATATAATAGAATAATTAACTTATGGTGGAGCTACGCGCTTATAGAGGTGTGTGGGGTTAGTGGGGTGCGGCGCTCGCCCGTGTGCGGCGCTCGCCCGTGGAACACGTTAGATAGTTTAAGTATTACGTTATTAAGACATTACGCGTTATTGTGATGGCGTTAATGTAGTGGTGCAAAGCGGCCCGCTCGCTTGTAAACTACGTTAAACCTTTTTATAGCCGTGTAATATAAAAATTAAACTTCTTTATCCTATTATCTAATTACTTTAATTACTTTTATAAGTGCTATTATTGTATAAGGGTTATTACGTATGAAAAATAATAGGTAGATATTTAAATAGGGTAGATAGTGTTACATTAGCTAAACTATTGCACGCAATAACTACACGTAGTAGTGATAGAGATAACTTCTATTAGTAAAGACTTTTAAAAGGCACCTCTATAATGTGCATCTTATTGCGCTAATAGTTAATTAGCAGACTGACGTTATGGAAGTTCGCCTAGAAGCTCTACTATCAAGATTATGCATGCGTAATGTTAGAGCCCTGATAGGGTAGAGGTGCTGGACGGGCCAACGCCGCGGACGGGCCAACGCTGGATTACGTCCTCTAACACTTATTATTTAATCTACTTTAACTCTCTATAACGTAACTATAATGTAATTAATTAACGCTACGCTTACTACTATTAACGCATTAAAGCCTAATAAAAAACTTATATATTCTTAAATCGCGAAAAAATATAGTATTAATCTAGGAACGCTAAGCTGCCGCTAGTAAGGTATTTCTAGCTTAAGATAAGTAGCTGTATAGAATTAGTAGGCAGTCTATCTATAATATAAAGCTAAGCTTATTAATTATATTAATAGACTTACTAAGAGAGGCCTTATACCTATACGGAGTATTATTCGAAATATCGCGTCGTAGCTAGCTTAGAAGCAGCTTAGATACTACTAAGTTAATTACTTTATTTATCGCAACTTATATTAGGTTATACTTAAGCGCACTACGCTAATTAATTATAGCTAGCGCTAAGCTAATTTAGAAAAGAGAAATAAGCTCTACTTCAAGCTTCTACGTTAAAAAATTAATTAATATAAGGTAGAGCCGTAATATATATATAATATAAATAAGAAGAGCTTTATAATTAAAGTATAGTCTTATTTAGTCTAAAACCTTTCTAAAGCTACTCTTAAGTCTAAATTAAAAAGATTAAATATTTAAGATAGTAATTATAAATAGATTACGCTAATTACGTATATCTACGCAGATAGATCGTATCTAGATCTAAGTATTATCTACTCTAGCAAATCTAGCTCTATCTAGAACTTATAGCTCTAAGGTTTTAATCTAGATATATATACTATATATATTACTATATTAGCTACTAGCTAGTTAAACAATAATATTAGTCTCTAATAGCTTAAATAAGTGTTTAATCTAGCTACGAAGCTAAAAACTTAATCTTCTTATGAATTACTTATTATAGATAGGCATTATAGTTATATAATAATAGATTTTATTAACTATTATAATTAGAATATAATACTATTAGCTATTCTCCTACTATACTTAACGCACACGCTATAGCCGCTTAATATTAGACTATTTAAGCTACTATCTACTATATACTTAAATAAGCTATTAAACTTTACTAATACTAGCTAAAGACTAATACTATTTACTAAATCTTACTTCTTTCTAATATTTTAGAGAGCTTAGTGCGCGGTATTTGAGGAATTATTAATTCTCTATACTTTTAGAGCTACTAGGCTCTCGCTATTTAATCTAGAAGTTATACTCTAGAAGTTTAAAACTATAGCTACTAATAGCGATAGAGACGTATTAGTTAGATTAGCTTCTAACTAGAGATTAATTTAGTAGCTACTTACTTAGTCTATAAGTAGTAGATTAATCTTAGCGCTTAATAGAATTATAATAAAACTATCTACTAATATAGCGTTTATTTAATAAGAAAATAAGCAGCTCTAGGTAGCTCTTATTAATAAGAGATAGCGTAAGGAGCGTATCTAGCCTAGTACGCTTAAGCTATCTAATAATTATTATAGTAGAGCTACTTTCTAGTCTCTATAGAAGGTGTAAGAAGCTTACTACTAATATAAGTAGAAACAGCGCGATTATAAGGAGTTTTAACGCTAAAAAGCTATTAAGATTAAAGCTAGAGAGGAGAGAAAGCTACTTAAAGCTTAAGAACTAGAAACGCAACGACGGGCGCAGGCGTAGGCAAAACTAGATCATAAAAGGTAGAAAGCTAAAGCAGCTACCTACTAGATATCCCGCTAAGCCGCCTATAAACGACTTTAAAAAGCTATTAAAATCTCCTAAATAGGCAAGAAGTCTAGCTTTAAGCGTTGTACTAAGCTAGCATTAAAAAATACTATCGTTAGTAGTCGTAGTAGTGGTGCGCAGCTAGCTAATCGATCAGCTGCACTACCATTACCACGCTCGCGTTTAGGCCGCCCCATTAAGCTGCTAATTAAATGTTAGTAGATAGATTAAATAAATAATACTACGCGATTACTATACTAGAATTTCTCGTAATAATAGCTCTTATGTAGAGCTCTATAGCTTCAAGTTTGTGATAGTACTGTTGGGGAAAAATCCGGCGTTGGCCCGTCCGCGGCGTTGGCCCGTCCGGCACCTCTACTCAGGTGCGCTAAGAAATCACTTAGCCTTGAAGCACCAGAATACGCTCGTGCTTCGACCCGCCAGACGCGCGTTCACGATAGCAAACCCCAGAGAGCCGCCGAGAAATATTTTCTGTCATTTGCTTAGGGAGTGGCACTGAATTAGTTGTTTGTAATACGTACGTATCTACAGTTTTAGCTCAATGCTTGTAATGATATTAAGATAGGAATAACTAGCAAGAATATTACTTAGTCTTTAGGTTTCCAATTTTCATTCGAGAAGTATATTCACATCATTCGGGAGCTCTCAGATAAGAATTGTAGGGCTACAATAGATAGGAGTTGTTTTGAGGTGTGACAAACAGGCTGGAATGGTCCTCACCAGTAATGACCTTCCACGTAATACGATTGCCAAGTCGATTAAGAGGGTTGCCAAGCCATTTGGGGGACTGCTTTGTGAGGCTTAGCCTCTTGGTTGCGTGTACATTGACTACAACGGTAAAGCGCAACGGTACATGAAGTACGTACGTACATCTCCACTTCAGTTCTTGGCTACTGTTGGACTGTCTACGTGCATTAGATTTTTGCTGCAGCCGTTCTCTATATAAGTCTTGAGAGCATATCAGAAAAGCATCACTACTCATCTAGTGAATTCACTTGTTCTCTCTTTCTACGACTTCTATCTTCTCCCTTTCGACTTCTTCGCTCAACACATTTTAGTCTTCACTATAAAAAACATGAAGATCTCTGTTGCTTCTACGCTTCTCAGCCTTTCTGTCCTTGCGGTGGCTCATCCTGGCCAGAGCAAGGCCGAGATGAAACGGGAGGCAGCAGAACGCAATGCCTATCTAAGCAACCACAAACGCTCGCTGGCTCATTGTGCTGATCAGCTAAAGGCGAGGGGCAATCATATTGCCATGCAGAATCGTCGTCGTTCTTTAGCCGAGCAGGCGCGTGAGAAAAATCTTATCAGCGCCGGTAAGTTTCTAGCATAACCTTTTCAGAACGGGCAGTGATATTGATTCATAATATAGCAAAGCCCTATCTCCAAGCCCGCGATCTTGACACCGTCCTCGCCACTGACCACAAGTCGAATCTTACTTGTGTTACTCCTAACACGGACCCGTCAGTTCTCTTCTCGGGCAACAACAGCTGCATTCTTTCGCCTGAGACGACCCAAGGCCCCTACTGGGTTTCTGGCGAGCTCATCCGTCAAGATATGACCGATGGCGAGCCAGGAGTACCACTCACTCTTGACATCCAAATTATCGACGTTAACACTTGTAAGCCTGTCCCTCAGGTCTATCTTGAGGCATGGCATTGCAACTCTACTGGCGTTTACTCTGGTGTCGTTGCAAACGGTAATGGTGACTCCTCTGATGAGTCTAACCTTAACGCCACCTTTGGCCGCGGTATCAATCTATCTGATGATGATGGTGTTGTCACCTTTAAGACGGTTTTCCCAGGACACTATACTGGTCGTGCTGTAAGGCCCATTCTGTGTCCTCTTCTTGATCAACCACTTATATAGACTTAGACCCATATCCATGTCCTTAGCCATGTCCATGCTAGCTTGAACGCTAACAACACCCTGGCCGGTGGTAACATCACCCATGTGGGTCAGTTGTTCTTCGATCAAGATCTCATATCGCTAGTTGAGACACAAGAACCATATGCCAGCAACACTCAGGAGCTTACGACCAACGCCGACGATAACATTCTAGCTGGAGAAGCTGCCGATGTTGATCCATTTGTTGAATACGTCCTGCTTGGCGATGATGTGTCTGACGGTATCTTTGGCTGGATTGCTTTTGGAATGGATACTGCAGCCTCGTACGATGTCAGCCCGGCTGTCTACTACACCTCTGAGGGTGGTGTTGAAAATGAGGATTCTAACATTGGAGGTGGTGGTTCACCCCTCAATGGCACTGCTCCCACGGGTAACCCGCTTACTGGTGCACCTCAACCATTCTCCACGTCCGTATAGATGACATCTGTCAGAAAATTGATATATTGGCCAACTACGGATATCGGGGAGAAGGTAGATTTACAAGAGCAGCATGAAGGCTACAGAGCTAAGAAATAGAGCTAAGATACTAAAAGATCTCATATGCTACGGGAAACGTAAAATAGAAACATATGAAATAGTTAGTTAAGGTTAGCCTATCGTGACTAGGGGACGAATAAAAAACATATCCTGAACAATGCTAGTTCTATCGAGCGGCTGTCACTTACTGCAGAGTGCACTGTATTATTATTCTTCTATTATAGTCCTGTATCAGCCGTTGGCTATGTAGGACTTTGCCCAAAGGACGTTCTATCTAACTAGTTACAATTTAGTACGTTGTGCTATATTGCGTGACTGTGGTACTTCGGCCTTTATCTAGCTAAGCTTTAACTAGCTTTGTAGATACCTAGTGCTAAAGAGTAGTTTAGGAATAGGGAGAGATATAGAGGACCTAGGCTACCTTCTAGTAGGCTCTCTTAGAAGGTAGAATATAGCGCTAACAAAATTAACTTTTATTCTCCTTTTTATCCTTATTCTTTTTCTTCTCTTCTTATTATTTTTCTTCTTTTTCTTCTTTCTAGCCTTCTTAACTAAGGTCCTACTTTCTTATTTCTATTCTCGTGCTATTAATAAAAGCTAAAGTATCTTCTAAACTACTTATAGTATAGAGTAAAAGAGAGAGTTTAAGTACTTTCTAGTCTAGAGTCTTTTATAGCTAGTTTCTTTCTACGCTATAGAAGCTATAGTATAGAAGTAAATACTCTACTCTTTCTAGTTCTCTATATCTATAAAGCTTATGTTTACTTATATTTACTCTCTTAAACTAGAAGTTAAAGTATTCATATTCTATCTTAAAAAAGTGTAAAGAGCTTAAAATATCTTATTTTGTGCCTCTAGAGATTAGTAGTTAGTTTTTAAGCTTATAATTAAAGATAGCTCTATAGCTAGGCTTCTTCTCTTTTACTATTTCTCCATACTTTCTTTACTCTTCTACTTAACTTTCTTATTAAAGAAGCTTAATATTAGTACTTAGAAAAGCTTAGTTTATTTATAGTTCTCTTAACGTTGTGGATAAGCGAGCGCCGCAGGCAAGCGAGCCCCACACTCTAATAACTTTGTGCACCTTTATAAGCGCGTAGCTTTACTATATTAGAACTATTTTAATCTATATTAACGTAATAGATAAATTATTATCTAAAGTATCTTTCTTATATATATATAAGTTATAGCTAGTCTCTCTATACCAACTATAGCGCTCGAGAGCCTAGCAGCTAATACCTAATTACTCTTCTTCTTAACGCTCTTTATAAATAATCTACTAATTAGCCTTATATTAAGTAAGTGTATTCTATTTAGCTCTTTTTATAAGGATACTATACTTCTATATCTACTTTTTTTTATACTATCTACGCTCTAATACTACTATATTAACTTACTTAAGACTAGCGATCTAGTTATATATTAGCTTAGCTAAGAGTATTATTATCTTAGCTCTTTTCTTAAGCTAGTTAATTACTATAATAAATAAGATAAATAAAGATCTTTAATAGTATTAGATATAATAATATATTAACGTTAATTAAGCTTTATTCTTACGTATATTACTAGGCGTATAAGCCTATTAGAGAGTCTTTAGTAGAGTAGCTAGAGAAGTAGATATATATAGCTATACGTTAAGCTTTAATAAAATAGCGTCTAGCTAAAAAGAAATAAGGTCTACGTCTTAAAAAGCTAGATAGATTTTAGCTACTATAAAGAATTAATTAAAGGCTATTTTAAACGCTAGTAAAAACTCTATCTTAGTAATATAGTTAATATAGTTTTATATTAGACTCTCTATCTTATAGCTATATATATACTTTAATAGTAAAAAATAGCTAATATTAAGAATCTAAAGTAATTAAGATAAATAGAGTAGTATATAAAGTATATAGATATTATTTTCTTTATAAAGCTCTTATAACTTATAAAATTAGTAGCTCTTATAGCTATTAAAAATAAGTAGATAATATATGCTAATAACGTGAATCTTTATATTAGTATTAAAGTACTTTAGCCACTTAACTTCTAATTTATTAGTTATCTATCTATTATTACTAACTATAGTTACTTAGTAGCGTAGAATCTCTACCTTTTTATACTAAGTAGATAGATAATACTAGCTAGTAAAGATAAAAAATAGTAGAATAGCCTAGCTAGCTACGTTAATTACTACGATTAGCGTTACCTACTTATAATTACCTAGCTTAACTCTCTTTAGATAGCCTCTTCTCTCTAATACTATTATAACTAGCTAAGTAGTAATCTTATCTATAGTACTAGAACATAAGTTTAGCCTCGCTAACTAAAACTCTACTATTACTAAAGGTTAGCGCTAGTTCTTCTACTACTAATATCTCTACTAAAACTATATATATATTTAATTTAAAAAATAGAATAAATTCTTATATACTAGTGTTTAGTTTAGTAGTCTTATATCTCTCTATAGTCGCGTAGACGTTATAGTATTAACTTATTTAGTATTTAGATTTAAGTACTAGATATCTTATACTAGCTCTCTTAAAGAGCTCTTTAAAAACTATCTTATTCTTCTTAGGTTTTACTATAATTACTATATTATACAAAGAGGTAATCTATATTTTATTTAAGAGTCTACTAAAGATACTTAATAAAGTTAAGATCTAGTAAAAAAGCTAGCTAGCTAAGAAATATAATATAGTAGATAGTAAGAAAGTTATATACTTTATATAAGATATATATATAAGTATTATTATATATAAAAAGCTATAAAAGCTACTAGTAAGATAAAATATCTTTTTTAAGAGTTTTAATATAACCTTTACTACTATATCTACTATAAAGAGTATTAAAATTTTTTTTTATAATAACTAGAGAACTATATTACCTTTATCTACGTTTATCTAACTATATAGCTCTCTATACCATCTACTATAATTACTAGCTAAGTAAAGCCTCTATTAATATTCTCTACTTCTATTTCTTTTTTAAATATTAAAAATACTACTTCTATATACTACTAGAGCTCTTCTAAACTAAGTACTTATCTAAGAATTTAACTATATACTAATTCTAAAAAAAGCTATAGTACTAGTATATAAATTTATAAAGTCTATAAGTATACTAAAAGGTTATCTTAGATATTTTTTTATTATAGTATTTAGTAAGATTTTAATATATAAGAACTTAGTATAATATTTCATAGCTTAGAGCCTTTAGAAGAGTACTATTTAGATATATAAAGATTGCGATTTTAGTAAGGTCTTAATATAGTATTTTAGAATGAGCGCGTATAGTATAATAGATTAGCTTCTATTAGTAACGTAATAGTATATATAGATAGCTAGAGCGAAGTTTATCTATAGTAGTGCTAGTC
Source organism: Bipolaris bicolor (assembly GCA_026262445.1). Taxonomy (NCBI): domain Eukaryota; kingdom Fungi; phylum Ascomycota; class Dothideomycetes; order Pleosporales; family Pleosporaceae; genus Bipolaris; species Bipolaris bicolor. Next base: position 1,626,965 of record JAODYD010000004.1, on the reverse strand, counting down.
TAGTTAAATCTAGCGTATAGTTTTCTAATAGCAGAAGAATTATAGTTAGATACTACCTTTATCTCTTTAAAGATAGCGCCTACGCATAGTATACTAACTATAAAATCCTATTCTTTAACTATTATATTTAGGCAACAGCGCACATTTTAAGACAGCTTCTAGCTAAGTTAGAGCGGTGTAGCGTTAGTAGTAGGTATTTAAAAAAGTTAGTAGCGTTAATGTTAGTGAGGCGGAGAAGCTTACTAAGGCCGTACTTTAGTCCCGTGGCTATATTATAAAGCTAGCTTTATTAAATTTATAGACGTTCTTGTTATAGATACTATACTTAGCTTTTATCTACTTAATAAGCTTAAACTAGCTGTTAATTAGGACTAGATTTTTATATAGAGCTCTCTACCTATTATATATCTAATTAAAAAGTGTTATAAGACTATTTATACGCTTAATAAAGTTACGCGGCTAGTAGATGCTAACCTAGCTAGCGCTACGCGTAGCTAGTAGCTTATTAGCTATATTATATATAGTAGCCTAGGTAGGCAAGAATCAATGTAGATTAAGATCAAGTATATAATTAATAATTAGCTTCTTTTTTAGCTTAGTAAGCTTCTTTAAGTTAGGCTAGTAATCGCGTTAGGTAGACTTACTAGTACGTTAGTTATTAAGTATAGATTTTAGTATATTATATGCTAGAGCAGCGCGTCTAGAGCTACTTAGCTACTAGCTATTAAGAGAAAGGATAGTAAGAAAAATATTAGCTTTATTATAAGATTATAGAGTATACGGTAGTAGAGCTATAAATATATATAGCTTTTAGAGTATATAAAGTAAATAAAGTAGCTAACTCACTTATAATATACTAGATTAGTAAGCTAGCCAGAATAGTAAGCTAGCCGCCCTACTAAACTTAACGCGACACTCTCTATAACTACTACTATACTACGATAATAATAGTCTATATAGACTTCTTTTTTAGGTAAAATAAGTCTTACTATATCGTTTTATTATAATAATCTAAAATAATCCATCTACTCTTTCGCGAAAGTATACTAAGTACTAAAATTAATACTTTAGATACGCCTCTATAGTATCTAGCTATAATTTAAGATTCTATCTACTAGGCGTAAGCTACTACCTTTTAAGAAGTAGTCTCTTATTTAGTAGATTCTAGAGCTAGATTAATAAGCCTTTCTACTCTATATTATTAACGTATAATATATAGTAGACGCGTTACTTATAGCGCGTAGCTAAGATCTATCTGTATAATCTATAGGTTAGAAATAGATATTACGCTTTATTTAGAGCTAGCTAAAGCTTTAGATAAAGTAGACTAGAAGATTATATAGCTAGCGTACTTTCTATAAGAATTCTCTTATAATAGTAGCCTAGTTTAAGCTAGTAAAGAAGACGTACTAGGCGTATAGTATTCTAGATTAAGATATCTATAACTTTAATAAGATTAGCTTCGCGATAGGCGTTACTAGCATATCTAAAGTAGTTACTAGCTCTAATAGAGTTAGTTACGTAGTTATTATATAGCTAAGTAATTATAAGTAGCTAATAGCTATTAAGTATATTAATATATCTAGCTAGTGTCTTCTACTCTTTATAATACTATCTAGTAAGGTTTACTAGAATATCTAGTATTATAAGCTTCTATTAGACTAGACTATTAGCGTTTTAAATAATAGCTAAATAATAGATAAGCTAAGTATAGAGTAGATAAAGTACTTTAACTAGTATATAGCTACTTATATAGCTAAAGTTTATTATCTTCTTATTCTAGATAGCTATAGTAGCTATACTACGCTAGAGTTTAAGTAGGACTATATAGAGAATAAGATTATTACTTTTTATATACCTCTTTATATATTATATCTTCTATAGCCTTTATATATAATCTACTACTCCCCTCTTAAGCGCGCGTATAAACGCGAGGTTAAAGAGCTTACTTACTATAGTATCTACTATATAAATAAAATAGACTTTCTTATAGCCTATATATAGATTTAACTAACTATATTTATATAGTAGAATATCTAGGTAAGCTTTTAGGTAATAGGCCTTATCTTTTCTTATCTAGATTGCGTTTTGTTATTACTAACTATTATCTAGACGCTATCTCTACTATAGACGACTATAGATAGTAACGCTATAGCGCTAGTAGTAGCAGCGTAGATAGAGACACTATATATAGTAGTAGAGTTTTAGTAGTAAGTATACTATCTTTAAGCATAGCTTTGCTAGAAATTAGAGAGCCTAATAAGTATTATAATACGCTAGCTTACTAAAAGCGCTTAGTTTACTATATAATTAGTAATAATAGTTATAGAGGAGAGTAAGAAGCTATATACAGAAGTCTAGTACTAATAATAAAAGTAAGACTAGCAGCGTTAATATATTACTACTAGTAGGGTGCTTTAAGCCTAATAGAATCAGCAGATAGCTATAGAGGCAGAAAGGGTGGTGATAGAGGCTGGCTAGAGCTAGGGTGGTGAGCGACGTTAGCGCGCGCCGCCGACGTGCACGAAGTGCTACGTTCAAGAACATACTTAGACTTTATATAGAGCTTTCTAAAGAATAATATCTCTTAATCTTATCTTATTTTATTACATTATTATAGAGTAATTACGTAGAGAGTCGTGTTAGGTTTGGTGGGGCGGCCAGCTTACTAGTGTGGCTAGCTTACTAGTGGAGTACGTTATGGCCGACTCGCTTATAAAACACGTTAGATAGATTCTTCTAGAATCAATTATCGTCAATATAAATAGTAGTAGAATAGCTAAGTAGATAGAGAGTAGAGCAGTCCTACAACAATTCAAGATCAATCAACTTCTCTCACCAATCCCTCTTCATATCATCGCTAGTATCTTCGATAAGCTACCTCTGAGTCCATTGCTAGATAAGTAGACTAATCTACCTCTGAGCTATCAATAGAACAAGTAGCAACTTCCGCATCGCACCCTCGTCCATTTATTTCTACAATAATCAATAGCACGGTAAGGAGGAATATATTTTTTATAGTATACAGGAATTAGTAGAAGAAGAGTAGTTTAATAGTAATACTACGTTAAGTAGATTTTAATAAGTATAGAGAGAAAGGTTATAGGAGGCTGGAGAGGAAATCCGTTTTGGTTAGGCGGGTTTCTTAGTTATGCGGGATGTACGTTAGCTACCATGATAACAAGACAAGCTTGTTGTCTTGTGCATACCTTTTATTACACTGGACGGCGCGAGTAGCTGCGCGCGTGGTTATTTAAACCCGCCCATCAACGATACTAGCCTGTCTTAGACACTCGCCTATCCTATACGCTTATTAAAAGGGAAACTCTTCAGCTCGTATATATTTTATAATCTTTTCTAATACTTTTTCATTTATCTATATACTACTCTCCTCTACTGTCCCTCTCTTTCTCTCTCCCCCCCCCTTTCAATCGCACACTCCAGTCACCCGACCATTTCCTTCCTGACGATGAGATCGGCAATTAGCGCAACCTTCAATAGCGCACTGCACTGAGTTAGCGCACTGAAATTGATTACAATAAGCCCGCTTGTACTATCAATATATTAGTTTTATGCCTAATACGAAGGACAAGCTACTGTACCAATGCTGCCGTGCTTCCACGAGCTAGCTTTCCACCGCTTAACTTTAGCTCTGCTGCTGCACGCTTAACAGACGCAAGTTCTTCGCTGGTAATGTCTCTAATGTCCACAGGGTTTTTAGCCTCGATAGCTGCAATTTCCCTTGCAAGACCCTCGCTAAGTCCACGCGCAAGTAGTTGGGCGCTGATCAGTTCAGGTTGTATAGCTAAAGTAGTCATTGCGAATGCACATGAAGTGACAAAGATAGTAAGTCTCATTGTAATTTGATAGTAAAAGTCACACGATGTATGAGTTGATGGATAAAGATTGAAGCGTTGAATGAATTTGCTGACTTGTATGGGGGTAACGCAAGGGATTTATATACTGGAAAACATGTCACAATGACGAGTTAAGATGACAGCCGGCCCAAGCAGTCTCCGATCGCTACCCTGTTTGTTGGGCATTTTACTCTTTTACTCTCCATGTACACCAGCCTTAAAGTTTGAATTCAATAAACTTTATAATATCGAACGCAGTGCTCACGGATTGAGAGTTGAATTCAATACGAGGTAAATATTTATTGTTTTCGTTGGTAGGGCTTTTGGTATCTTCACAATTTGCCATTGAATGCTCTACGTTGCAAACGCCTCCCTGAGTTCAAATACATCTCTAATGAGGACATACAAGATAGTAAGACTTAGTGGTGGGGCATGGAAAGAGGATATATGTCTTGGCACCTATGTGCGATACATGACCAAAACCTGCAATAGGGAGGGTGATAGAGATATTGTTTTCATGGGCGACGGCGTAAAGGCAACTTTAATTATGCTTTCTAAGGTCCGTCCCTGTGTGCCGAAAAACCCCATATGCCGAAAACAACCAATCAAATCGCAAGGATCATGGACTTCCCTCTAAACGTCGCGATCTGGTTGGTCGTTTTCGGCATATAGGGTTTTTCGGCACACAGGGACGGACCTTAGTAAGCATAATTAAAGTTGCCTTTACGCCGTCGCCTATGAAAACAACATCTCTATGATCCGCAGATTACAGTAAAAAAAACGACAACAGCGAGTATTATAATTCTTAGAATTAACGAAGTATATCGCACGTAAAATTTAGCCTAACACGCTCTACGACCTATCAGCTCTTCAGAAGCAGCGCCCACTGCCACTAAGGCGTTATAGCGACGCCGTGGCCGCGAAGAGCGACATAGCCTACCCCGCTACGCGAGTATGCTACTTCTCTTAGTACCTTTCTTCATAACGTCGTAGAGGCTATCAAGCGCAATAGCAGCTAGACTTTACTAGCAGACCTCGCTAGGGATGTAATTCACTACGCGTTAACGCTTGTCTTAAAGACGTAATATACGCCTAACCTAGATATAGTCTACGACGCCCTCATGGTTACATAAACTAAAGCTAAAACTAATATAGAGTGAACCGCGCAAGCCCTTCACTAGATTAAGAGCGAACTTAAGAACACTATAAATATCGTGTAACTAGTAGCTACTAATACAGTACTAACTTAAAAGTCTGTTCGCACTAGCGTCTGGGCGCACCAACACCACTTTTTTGCCTAATTTCAACACCGTGCAACTCTACCAAATTATATTTGATTTTTTAATTAAGATAAGAAAATTGCTGCTGGGATTGCTAATAGTTTATCTAGTACCCCTTTGCCTATATTACGGCCTGGATTCGTTACGGCATACTTAAGATTAGACTAGCTATTAGAGAATCTAGTATTATAAACTATGCCTCTACTAACCTATTTTTAAATACCTTCTATTAGAATAAATAGGCGAGGGTGCGATGCAGAAGTTGCTACTTGTTCTATTAATAGCTCAGAGGTAGATTCGTCTACTTGTCTAGCAATAGACTTAGAGGCAGCTTATTAAAGATACTAGCGATAATATAAAGAGAGATTAGTAAGAGAATTTAATTAATCTTAAATTATAGTAGAACTACTCTACTTTTCTATCTACTTAGCTATTCTACTACTATTTATATTAATAATAATTAATTCTAGAAGAATCTATCTACTAATAGATTGCGTAATTGAAGACGTAATAGATAGATAGTTTAGATTAGAGATTAATTATTAATATAGTCTAGAGTATCGTTATTAAATAAGGTTAGAGATTAGCTAAATAGCTTATATCTCTAACACGCCCCTTTAAGCTAGGTAGTTAAGATCTAACTATAACGGCGCAGGCAAGAGGAACTGGATTTGTTTCGGAGTTATAGTCTCTTAGAGGCATATAGGAGTGCGTAGAACATAAGAAATCTAAGAATCTAATTAAACACCTATAGGCCTTAGACGAAAGAATATTAAAAAACTATAGAATAAGCTATTAACGCTAAGGTAGTTTTATCTTCTTAGTTTCTACAAGACCTAATAGAATCTAGTTTAGATTCTATTTAGATATTAGTCGTATAGATGGCTTATGTAACGGCGTAGGCAAGAGGAACTAGATTCGTTTTAGAGTTATAGTCACTTAGAGGCATATAGGAGTGCGTAGGACACAAGAAATCTAAGAATCTAATTAAACACCTATAGGCCTTATACGAAAAGATATTAAAAAACTATAGAATAAGCTATTAACGCTAAGATAGTTTTATCTTCTTAGTTTCCGCTAGATCTAATAGAATCTAGTTCAGATCCTGTTTAGATATTGGTCGCGTAGAGGGCTTAGCCGTTA
>JAODYD010000004.1:1566866-1620615 GCA_026262445.1 Bipolaris bicolor | reverse complement strand
CCCTTATTAAGAGCTTGTTCTAAGCTATTAAAAGCTTTTACTGCAAACGTCGTTTGCTCCTAGCCGCTTATATTATTAGGCAGTAGCCTGGCGGCGAATTGGCGCGGGAGTACCATTGATCCGCGTATATAATATTAATCTATTTGTTTACTTATATAGTATATTAGCAAGCTACGCGTTGCCTTACCTCTATAATAATAATATAATTTTTATTTTCTCTTCTATACACACACACACTATGCCGCTTCGCTACCCTACTAGCGCTCTCTTAGAGGCTTACTATTTTATCTACCTTTATTTAGTTCATACTTTTGCACGCGGCGTCTTTAACGTTAATTATAAGTTTAGATCTAAAGGGTCTAAGAAGTATAATTACTACACTTAGTAGAAAAAGAAGTACTCTCTAGTAAGCTTACTCTATATTAACTTATAGTTAGTTAATTACTAACTTATATAGGTTCTAGAGTATATTAAAGATAAGTTTATAGCTTTCGTTACTACTATAGACTATTTCTATACTACCCGCGCGGGTAAGTATCTAGAGATGGACTATAGCCCCGCCTAAGCTACAGTAGAGAAGGCCGCTCTAGTCCTAGCTCACTAGGTCTAGGTGACGCGTAGCTAGGAGAAGGAGTTATTAGTAGTTAGGCTTCTAGCCGCTAGCTACTAGATATTAGTAGAGATTTAGAACAGGCTTCGTTGTTTAGAGGGTTAGGTAGTTAGCCTAGAGCAGGCCGTGGCAGGTCTTAGAGGCGCTCCAGCTCCGGCCTTGGAGCCTATAGAGCTGGATAAGGGTAAGAAGAAGAAGAATAATAAGGAGGTCTCCTAGTTCTTATTAGATAACTACAGCCTCTAGTAGGAGTTAGAAGGTAGCGCCTTTAACTTAGAGGTCTAAGTAATTATATATCTAGGCTAGTTCTAGTTATTTTTATAAACGTTTTAAGATAGATTATTTTAATACTTAATAAAGTCTTATATTTTCTTTCTCTCTTCTTATACCTAATTATCTTATAGTAAAGTTATATCTTCTTTACCTTATTCCTATACCTTAATCTATCTAAATAAGAAATAGAGAGGTTCTAGCTTAGATAGGTTTTAGTTATAAAAATTTTTAAGTTTATAAGGTGTGCCTATAAAATTTAAGGTAAGATACTAGGTTAGATCTAGATTATATCTAAGCTAACTAATATAGTATTTTAGTTTAGAACAATATAACTTACTTACTAAGATTTCTTCTACTTTCTATTCTTCTACCTCTTAAATAAAGATTTCTAGGGGTTTAGGTACTTCTTATCTAGATAGAGAATTCTAGAGATCTTTATATAGTAACTCTAGAGTAAAGATATTATAGATCTAGAACCCTTCTAGTAACTATAGTTAGTAGAAGTTTCCTATCTATTCTATTACCTTAAAAAGTTCTTTCTATTTATTAGATAGCTTCTAGCTAGGACAATTAAGGGTAAGGTGCTAAGTATCTAAGAAAACTTAATTACTAATCTTCTAGTTAATAAGACGTCTATACCTATTTACTATAGTTTATATTTAGTTCTAAGTTATCTTTAATTATTTCTTTATAATCTTCTAAGCTTAATATATCTAAATAGCTAACGTAAAGGCTTCTATTTAGTTAAGCCTATCTATAGAAGAAAAGGTTTTTAGATTAGAGTTCTAGTTCTAACTTTAATAAAGATCTATTTTATATAGAATTTAGTAAAAGAATATTCTAATAAAAGAGTATAGTAAGGAAATTTAGGCTTTATTAATTAAAGATAGTAGTCTACTCTAATTATCTTAGTAGTAGAACATAAATAGGCGTAGTCTCTAGTTAATATACTTATTTATAATCTTAGTTTAGCTATTTATCTCTTTATAGTAAGTAGTAGATAATTTAACTTTAATGCCTAATATTTAATAAAATTTAGACTAGAATTAAGAAATAAACTAAGGGTCTTTATCTAAGATTATAGTTTTAGGTATATAGCTAAAATAGTATACCTATTAAATAAATAGCTCTACTATCTCTTTTATAGTAATTATCTTATAGTAAAAGATAGAGATAGCTTACTTAGATAAGTAGTTAATAATAACTATAATTATATTATAGCTAGACCTATTTTAGAGAAACTCTCTAAAATCTATATATAGGTACTATATTAGTCTTTTAAGAATAGATAAGGGGTAAATTATATTTAGAACTTAGGTCTATCTTAGATAGGTCTTCTAGTAAGCTATATAATTTTGTATATATCGCTTATAGGATACTTCTATATCTTTCTAATAGTACTTTTAAGCTAATAACTAATAGATTTTCTTAGTACTAAGATATATTAAAGATATTTAGTTATAAGCTTCTTAAATTAGGTAAGTATAAAGAATTAAGTTAGCTAGAATATATAGCCTATTCTAATATAGAAGTAAATTATCTTAGAGTTAAAACTTTACTAGAAGTAAAGTTCTCTCTTCTAGAAAGGAGAAGCGATTTATCTATAGAAGAGCTTTAATAAGTTCTAGAGAGTCTAAGAACATTAGCTTTAAGAGAGCGTTATTAGTAGATAAACCATAGATTTAAATCTACTTATAGACTATATAAGCTTCTACTAGCTTAGAGTTAATCTAGTTATTAAGTTAGTATAGTCTAAGTAAGACTTATAAACAATTATTAGTTTAAGCTTTTTTTAGATTTTTTATATCCTACTTACGCTAGAATAAAATATTAGCGTAGATATTATTCTTTCTAGGCGTATATTAGATATAAAAGTTAAAGAGAGCTAGCTCTTTAGCCTACTAGGCTTACTAAGTATTTAAAACCTTAGTACTTATAAAGTATTCTAGAGAATAGTAATCTATATAGACTTTAACTAGAGCCTAAGTTAATAGTAGCTTTAGTTACTATTTAGTAAAAGTAGTAATAATAGTAAATAATTTCTTATTATAGATTTTCTAGTTTAATTTTAATCTAGATAGAACCTTACTATAGAATGCTATAGAGTACTATTTATTATTAGGTTATAGTTAGAATAGAACGTCTACTACGATACTATTAGAGGCGTTAGTCTCTATCTTAATATTATATTCTAGCTAGTAGTAATATAGAGTAGATATTACGTACTACTATAGGTAATTACAAAATAGTATATCTTAGTCTAAAAGCTCTTATAATTATAGCTAAATTACTTACTAGAGGTAAGATACTTTTACAAAGCACTAGATAGACTAATCTAGATATATCTAGAGATAGTAAAGCTAGCTTTAAATACTATACTAGCTATAATTTATAGTAATCTATAATACTAGCTAGCTTTTAGAGACTATATAGACGTACTAAAAATAATATATCTAAAGCTTTATATACTAAGTATTTAGTAGTTATACTTCTATAATTATAAGAAAAAGCTTACTTAAAATATTCTTAAAATAGTAGATTTTAATATAAACTTTACTTATATACTAGTAGACTAAAAGAGCTTAGCCTATAATAGATAAGTACTATAGAATACTCTTTACTAAAGATTTTTAATATTACTAAGTTAATATTATCTACTTAATACTAGATATACTAATAAAATAATTATACTCTTACTATATAGAGATTTATACTATTATCTATAAGAAGTTAAAGCTATTAAATATAACGTAGTTTATAAGCGAGTCGGTTACCTAAGTAAGTCGGTCACGCCCCACTAGCGCGTCAACGTTAACGCGTTATTATAGACTTTTATTATAGTTAGTAAACTATTACGATATACTAAATTAATTATTAGAATTACTACTATTACTTACACTATCTATCTTAACTACGTAGGTATAAGCGTTATATCTAGTCTACTTATAACGCCTATACCGCCGCTCTCCTCGCACCCTCTTTAACGCACTTTTACTATTACTACGACTACTACCTACCTATTTAGCTAATACTTCTTATACTTTGCCTATAGTAAGAGTCTCTTCTGTCTATACGTATCGCCGCTTGCGGCTCTTACGCTTATTTGCTATGTCTAGAGCCTCTTAAAGAGTAGCTACTTCCTCTCTTATAAGTGTTATCTTATATGCTATTTGCTAAGCCCCTTTACTTAGCTGTATAACCTTCTTATTAAGAGAATTTATAGAAGACCTAGGGTGGTTTCTTACTCTCTATTAAATAAGAGTACTTTAAGCCTTAACCTCGCGCGCGTTGCGTAGTATCTAAGCCTCCTAAGTAGCTGCCCGTCGCAGTAATTATACTAGCGTCTACACCACTATATTAAGCTTAGATAGCACAGCCTATAGGTTATGTAGGACTAGTCTAGCGCCTCTAAAGCTAGCTTAGATATTCTCCTTCGTGATAGACTGCTTAAAAGCAGCCTTAAAGGCTGGTAGGAAGGTCTCTTTGCTGATATAGTAGGTACAATTACGTACTAAGCCTAAAATAGCGTCGCTATACTTACGCTTTAACGGCGAGAAGTAGGCGACGTTAAGAGGCTATAACAGGTAAGACGAGTGCGTAGGTATATAGAGAAGGATAATATTCTTCTCTTTATAAAGATCTTAAAATTCAATAGAGCAGTGGCTCTTATGGCCGTCGATAATTAGTAGTTAATATCTACCTATAGTATGCCTCTTTATATAGGTATTAAAGTGCTCTAGCTAGGCAAGAGCAAGCTAGTTATTCGTTCAGCTATTGGGACTGACTTTAAGCACCTAGTCGGCAGGTAGGTTCTCAAACTAGACGTTAATAAGCACCTTACCTACAAAGATAACGAAGGGTAGTATCTAGCGACCTAACGCGCCTACACCTTAGATTATAGTAACCTACTTACGGTTGCCTAGCTAGACGCGCTTCTTTTTACCGTATCTCTCTAAGCCTATAATAACTAACTATAATAAAATCTTGCCTATTATAAAGCTAGTCTTATTAAAGTTATAGATATCGTCGTCTACGATACCCTACTTCTACTTTATCGCCTAGACTAAGTCAAACTAGCGCTAGATAGCTACTAGGTCCTCGCAGACGGCTCGCTAGTGATCGTAGGGACGGCTCTAGCGCGTATAGAGCTTAGGAGTTTGCTTAATAAAGTTATTAACCTAGTTCTTGCTAGTAGGGTTGCTCTCCTACTTATACAACAGTTTATTAGCTATTGCTCAAACGTCGGCCTTTATAGGCGTAAATCCTCGCGCAGACTCTTTAAGAATACGCTTAACTATAGCCTTCTCTTCTAGCTTATTTAGGCGCTTCGAATTCGGCTCGCAGTCGCGTTAGGGGAGCTTTCTAGCGCGTCGATCAGATATTGTACTTTAAGGCACGTTATAGATAGAGGCAGCACGTCTTTGGCTTTAAACACGTTGCGATTAGATATTAAAAAGAGCAAGCTAAAGATCTAATTTAGGATACGTTAATTAATAATTACGTTGTTGAGACATAACGCGTTATAGTGTCGACGTTAACGCGCTGGTGGGGCGTGACCGACTCACTTAGGTGACCGACTCGCTTGTGAACCACGTTATACTAAAGAATAAAAAAGACTTTTTAATATACGTTACTTTAGCTTAACGTATTTTACTACTAAGTTATTAACTTTACTAAGTTATTAGCTCTACTACTATACTCTATCTTTATAATAATATTATATAATACTACTATAATTCTTTTTAATAAGTAGAATAAGATATTATTCTTTAGATATATTACTATTATCTATATTCTCTAATTCTACTAAGTAAGTATAAGAGTTATATTTAATTTAGCTATAATATCTAGAGTGCTATTTACTACATACTCTTTTTATAGACGTTATACTATTATTATAGCTATTACTCTCTATCTTAGTAATTTAATTATCTATCTAGCTAACTATCTAGAATCTCTCTATCTATATATAGCGTCTCTTATAAGTTTTTTACTTTATTATCTTATTAATTATAGCTTTAAGATAATTAAGTTTTTTCTATATTAGTACTATATTATAAGCTATCTTCTAAGCTCTCTTACTTAATTACTATATCTACTTCTTAAAAAAACTTATAAAAGACTTTTACTAAATTTATATATAGTTTTAAATAAGTAGAGTCTATATCTCTATTTTATATATATTATATAATATTTTTAGCTTCTAGATAGTAGTCTTTTACGCTAGTAGAGTAGATATATATAGTATAACGTTAAGCTATAATAAAATAATATAATAATTATATAAAGTAAACTTAGTACTTTAAAACTCTCTATAGATATTTTCTAGTATAATAGCTTTATAATAAACTTATTTAAATACTAGTAAGAAGGTTTTTTTACTAATATAGTAGATATAACTATATACTAAAACTAAGATAGTATTACTATATATATACTTTAATAGTAAAAAGTAGCTTATATTAAGAGGTTATAAAAAATATAATAAGTAAAGAGATATAGAGAGAAGAATTATATTTATCTTTTTATAGAGATCTTAGAAAGCTACTAAGTAGTAGCTCTTATAGCTATTAATAATAAGTAGCTTATATATCTCTATAAGCTACGTATAGAAATTAAAGTAATAAAGCTAGTTAAGTACTAGATTATTATTTATTTAGTCTATAGAACTAACTTAGATTATTTAGTTACGTAATAGATTCTCTATAAACTAGATAGAGATTAGAACTTTACTTATAAAGAGAAAGTAACGCTAGAATACGCGTATCTATTACGCTAACGCTCTATATTAATATAACCTACTTATAATTACTTAGCTAGATCTTCTTTATTCTTTTTAGTTTATCTAAGCTTATAATAACTAACTATAATAAAATCTTACTTATAATAAAGCTAGCTTTATTAAAGTTATAGATATCTTTATCTTTAATACTATACTTTATTTTTATATTCTAGACTAGATTAAACTAGCTCTTAATAAGTATTAAGTCTTTATAGAGAGCTTACTAGTAATTATATAGATAGCTCTAGCGCGTACGTAGCTTAGAATTACGCTAAATAAACCTATTAACTTAGTTTTTACTAACGTTCTTTTTACTATACTCTTAGAGTAGTCTATTAGCTATATCTTATATATTATCTCTTCTATAAGATAGTTCTTACTTAGCCTTAACTATTATACGCCTAGTAATAGTCTTTTTTTCTAGTTTTATTAGGTGCTTATAGTTTACTTTATAATTACGTTAAGAGTATTATTTAGCGCGTTACTCTTAGATTATTCTTTATAGGATACTATATATAATAGTAGCGCGTATTTTAGTCTAGATCTAATATAAAGTAAGACTTTAAATAGCTAGGTTAATATCTACTTTATTATAAGCTTATTATATATTAAGTTATTAAAATATTATAGATTATTATTATAAAGGTAGAGTGTAGTAGTAGAGCTAATAACTTAGTAAGGTTAATAACTTAGTAGTAAAACACGTTATAGATAATAGTTAAGTATACTTTTAAAGTTTAGAAATAACGCTAGTATATTTTTAATTAACTATATAAGTTTTTAATTACTACTTAAGTTAATCTAGTATATAAGATAATTATAGTATATAATTATATTAATAAGTTCTATCTAGTTAGTAAGAATTTAGAGGAGTTAGATGTAGTAGATAGTAAACTAGTAGATAGCGAACTAAATAGCGATATTAATACTAGTGAAGTAGTAGTAGAGCTAGCTAGCCTAGATCTAAGAAGAGAGTAAATTATAGATTAACTATAGAAAAACTACTCTTATATTTATAGTATATCTTAAGGCTAGTCTTATAGATATTAAAATAATACTTTTATACTAAAAATTAAACTATTTTTAGTATTATTATAAATAGTTTAGATAAAGAATTTTACTATACTATAGCTAATATATTATAATATTAGACTATATATAGATAATAAGTACTATATTTAAGCTAATAGCTTTAGATTTTATAGTAAAAGCTTAGTTATAGTAGAAATTAATATATTAGATATTAAGCTATCTATAGCCTTCTACTAACTCTTCTATCTCTACTATAAAATACTTAAAATACTTCTTTTAACTACTACTTTACTATCTACTTAAAACTCTTAATTACTATATATATTAAACTACTCTAAATCTATATCTAAACTAATAATTATCTCTTTATAATTAAGTAGAAACTTCTATATCTAGCTATAGCGCGTTTCTAGTTTTATTAGATAGAAAAGCTTTATAGTATACCTTTTCTTAAACTTATTAATTACTATATATTTTAACTTATTTAGTAGATACTAATACTCTAACGCTATAATCTATATAGCGTTATACTAGCAATCTTTTTATATTTCTACTACTAAATTTAATATCTATATAATAAGTCTACTAAGCTACTATCTAAGCTAATTAGCTATTATTTACTATTATTTTAATAAGCTTATAACTAACGCTAGAGTAGATCTTTTACTATCTACTATAGATAATATCTTACTACTATAGCTTAGTAATAGTAAAGTATTATTAGTTAGCTAGCTAACTAGCTTCTCTATTAATATAGCGTTATCTTTCGTTATAAGTATATCTTTAAATAGTTAGCTTAGCGTCTCTATAAATTAAAGTAGCCTTAACTTAAACTTTTAAGTCTCTAGATAAGCTATAAAATATACTTCTATTACGTCTAGATTACTAGTTACTATACTAAGTTTATTAATACTAAATCTAAACTAGAAAGTAAGATACTACTAGATCTTTTAGTTTTTTTTTTAAGTATTAATTTTATTTTTAAGAGCTATTTAAGTTATTACTAACTAGCCTATAACTAACTATACGTTCTATTTAGCCTTCTCTAGCGATATTTTTTTCTAGCTACTATCTACTCTTTATTTTAGCTTCTCTCTAGCCTCTAATAGTAATATTAATTATACTCTCTCTATTTTTTATATCTATATAATATTTTAACTCTACTAGGTATTAGTAGATAGTAATAATTATACTAGTAGCTATATTAACTACTAGCTTATCTAAGTAGACTCTAGTTATAAGAATCTTAAAAGTAACTACTACGCGTAGTTTTCTAATATCTATTAATTATATTAAGATACTATTTTAATAGTAAGTCTACTATAGTATATAGTATCTTAATTAATAAAGTTATAAAGAACTAAACTACTAAAATCTCTACTAAACCGCCCTTTAGTCTTCTATCTTAATTTAGAAAAGTAAAACTACGATACTAGCTAGGATTCTATACCGCAACACCTGCTAAAGCTCTATACCTAATTAGGCGGCAAAACCGCAAACCGCAACCGCGCAACCGAACAGGCCCTAAGTAACGCTCTCCTATCTGCGATTGGCAACTTCCAATGGCGCTGATGCCACGGTAGTAAGCGGCCCTTCCTTAAGGGGTCGCACGGACCATTTAGGGAAGACAAGGGCCCATTTTTTAGGCTTATTGAATGTAACGTTACTACTTGCGACAACACATCCGTAGCGAGATGTACTTACAGTTCAGACTTTCATTAGGGGTAGGTACGGAATTAGGGCATAATTCCCCCTCCCAATGCTGCACTTAAGAAAGAAGTGTTTTACATCTAGGCACAGCATGCACTTTAATGTCAATGCTTGTTGATTTGGGGCGAATGATGTCCGCTCAGGCTCGAAGCAATGACACATGCGCTAGACAAGAGGGTAACATCCCCTTAGACGCTTAGCACCCGTATTCGGCCAAATTTAGCAACAGCTCTAGAGCGAACTTCCAGCGATGTTTTGTGTATAATAAGTCAGAGGCATCGCTGTGGCGAGTGTTCGAACTGAGATCTAAGATTTCATTCACACACTTATCAATATGCTCTTCAACAGTATCGCGCTCCTCGCTGCAGCGAGCTTCACTCAAGCTGTAGTTCTCCCCGCACGACAGGTCAGTGATGGTAGCAAATGTATCGATCCGCCGCAGAGGATTGAGTGGCGCAAGCTCGAAGCGGCTCAGCAGAAGAGCTACATCGATGCTGTGCTTTGCCTCAAGACGAAGCCTTCGCGTATCGGTCTCAGGTCACTGTTCGATGACTTCCCACACGTCCACTTCCAAGTGGCCAGCAGTAGTAAGTCCGCCATTTATCTTGATGGTTACACCGCTAAAAATGAACTCTTCTAGTACACAACCAAGCAACGTTCCTGCCCTGGCACAGGTACTTCACCAAGTGCTACTTTGATGCGCTCGGCGAGTGCGGATACAGTGGCCCTGGAACGCAAGTCTTCCACTGAATACTCAAAAATAAACTCCAATAACGCAGATGCAGCTATTGGGATTGGACTCTGGACCACGAATCCCTCCTCGCATCCCCGGTCATGTCGTCTACCACCGGCTTCGGCGGAAACGGCGACCCCAATCGCAGCGAGTATAACGCGCCGACTGACCAGACACTACCGTGCGTTGACAGCGGACCCTTCAAGGACCTGCGCCCAGAGTATCTTCCCAATTCGCCCACCGAGATGACAGAGGGAGGTCACTGTTTCTTCCGCAAAGTGGCCGAGGCCAACGAGCCAGAGGCATGGAACATAATGAAAGACACGCTAACTCCGGAATACGTTGCCAATCAGCAGAAGCTTGAGACTTTCGCAAATTTTGCGCCGGATCTCGAGGCCAGTCCACATGGAACTATCCACGCCAGTTTGGGCGGCGAGATGAACCCCACGACTTCGCCAAACGGTAAGTACAGATACGCATTTAGCAGGTTATTGAGTCTGCGAGTGACTAATGGAATTTCTAGAGCCACTTTTCTTCCTTCACCACCCACAAATCGATCGTCTGTGGTGGACTTGGCAGCAGCAGAATCTAGAGAAGCGTGTAGCTGATTACAGCGGCATGCATCGGCCTTGGGGAAGCACGAGTTTCGTTCCAGCGTCTATGAACGATACATTGAACATGCTAGGCATCGCGGACGATGTGCTAGTCAAGGATGTTATGAGCACAACCGGGCCAGTGTTGTGTTACCGGTACTAATTGCGATTTACTCCGCTTGAAGGCGAGGGAAAGTATCAGTACCTATATCGTAGACAGCAGCAGGTCAGTCGAGTATTCAAGATTATATAGGGTTGATAAGGTAAACTGTGCCATTTGCCTCGAAAGAAGTATATCCAGGTCTACCACTGCAAGCGTGATAATGCAGCGCGATGCCGAATTAACGAGCGATATATGTAGAATCAATACCAAAATGTGCCTAATAGGTGAACGACGGATATAGAATACACAGAACAGCAAGCTAGCTATTAAGACTAAGAGCTTATAGCTAAGATGAAAATGTTCTAGAGACCCTTATCAAATGGAATGTACTAGGCGCTAGCAAGATTCTAGATAATAAACTTTAATAAGTATATATACCACCTAAGAGGCATATATTAGTAGATGCAAGGCGTTCGTACGCACGATTGCGTTGGAATATATTCAATTAACCTCAGACGCGGTTTATTGTAGAAAAACTCACCATTAATCAAAGCTTCCCACCCTACCCTGCCCAAAGCGTGACAAAGGTGCTTGACCACCCTATAATAAGTAAACGTCATCCCCATAAGCAGGACCCCTCTAATTAGCCTTAAGGCTAACCTAATCTATCGTTTCTTATACTCGTAATGTAAAAAAAGAGAGAAGATATCTCTCCTCCTACTTACTCTTTCTTTTTTCCTTTCTCTCTTCTCCTACTTCTTTCTTTTTTTTCTCTTATAATCTATCTTATAATCTCTCTTCTCTATTCTTTCTCTCTTCTTTCTCCCTCCTTTTTCTCTTTAATTAAAATAAGAGAAGAAAAAGAGAAGAAAAAGAGAAGAAAAAGAGAAGAAAAAGAGAAGAAAAAGAGAAGAAAAAGAGAAGAAAAAGAGAAGAAAAAGAGAAGAGAAATAGAGGATAGAAAAGAGAGTAAGGGGGAGAGAAGAAGAAAAAAGAGTAAATTACAGCGCTAGGTAATAAAAAGTATAGAGATATAAATTATACTCATTAATGAAGAACGAGTGCTGCATTAACTTACTACCCCTGCTTATAGGGGTGACGTTTACTTATTATGGGGGGTGGCCAATAACCCTTGCCCCAAGACCTGTTTGTTAAACTTTCGTCCCAAACATGATAGAATGAAATATTGCGCGTGACGGCCATTAGTGCTGACCGGGCTCAGCAGAATTTATCAGCACAGCCAAGAGCAAATCGAGTTATTCCTCCGTAGGTCAGTGCTGCCATTAACAGCCGTGCTCAGCCGTTACGCTTTCCTTATGCATATAAACACTAGTGCACTGTACAAGTCGAAAAGAAAGTTTTAAAAACAGGGTCAGGCATTAGGCCTAGGACTAGTGTCTAAGCCTGGCTCTACATCCTATGTGCATGTACTACATATGATATATGATCAAAGGAGGTGGCTACGTTACACGGCGAACCCCACAAGCGCTCTTTTAGCTAAAAGCCTCAGGTTTGTCCACCTAACATATCCATTACAGGTAACGGTAGTTTAGAGGTGCCTAGACTAAAAATTAACCCACATAAGCTAATGCAAGAGCGGCTGGAAAGGTATATTGTACGTAGTAGCAAGGAGTTGTATAGTCTTTAATCGTTTCAAACATATATATCAATCACAAAATCAACACTACCTTGTTATTAAGTTGAATTGTACTTATAATGTTCATGCGTAGTATTCCATACATAAAGCTCTTGGTTCCAAACGAAGTGTGTAGCTCAATAGTGCTATTCATTACCTAGTAAACTCTATTCTAAATTATCCTTGCCCTAGACAAACGGTAATTTCCGTAGAAATATAATTTTAAATCGTTGCCAGTAATAGCCTTTCGTATTCGTGTAGTCAAGGCGCTTACGATAATATCAGTTCCGTAGCTACCTTAGAAACACAACAAGTATAAGAATCAGACACTATAAGCATCATTATTCAATATCGCTTCCATTACAACCCATTTTCACAAGCAAACATTGCAATAACTACTACACAATTAAACGTTCTTTTTTACCCAAGACGCTCCTAACTAGCACCAAGACATGGATGTCATTGTTTCTTGCTTTAAGTGCAGTCCCCACTGCGCTCTCCGCTCCTTCTCAAGGCTCTCTCAATCTCGAACCAGTCCAATAGATCACTTCTCCTCTTGATCTCTTTCAGAGAGCCATCTCTCACGCTATGACTGAGCGCGACGTTGTCCCTAATCATTTAGACAAGCGCGCTATTATCACCTCTCCAAATACGCAACGAGTCATCAACCTTTCATTAAAAGAAGCAATCCATAGTATTGCTGCTGGTATAACGTGGACGTGGAACATTGTCTACCAATTTGTTGGCAATATTGATGGTGAAAGCGGCCGCCTGACTGGGAGCAATGAAGGATCCAGTGCAGGTTCTGCGGCTTTTCCGGATTTCCAGATCAAACACATCTTTAGCAATGCAGTTAACAGCGTCATAACCACAATCTTAAACGTAGTCAATTCAGCAAACCAGAAATTCAGGCTAAAGCTTATCTGGGATGAGACATTCAAAACAGCATCAGCGACTGTTCAGCAAGTAGTACACTCCTACTGTACTTACTTTACCCCTGGTGGTGCCCAGGAACATCTTAGTCAGGATCAATTCTCATTTACTTTAGTAAAATGTTATGTAACCTAAACATAAGGCTTCAGAGTGGGAGTAGGAGTGCGAGTGCGAGTGCGAGTAGGAGTAGAAGTGTGAGTAGGTGTAGAAGTAGAAGCAGAGTTTCTTCGTAAAACTAGATATATTAGAATAAATAATATCTACGTCATGCCTGTCGAAACTATCCCGCTCGTTATCTATCAATACTATTTTGCATTAGTAGCATTCATACAAGTAATACACCTATAACGCTATCTTTAACCTCTATATATAAGGATAGCTACTTTAATAGCTAAATTACTTATGAGGTAGCTTATACATAGCTTGATCTACTGTCGGAAGCCAATTCGTGATACTCGGTGTTCCGTTTATCGGGATTATTAAGATGCGCTAAAATGTTAATAACCTAACGTCAAGTGATATAGGTTGACTGCGATACAAATTCATGGTGGATTCTGTCATACTTTGTATACTATACGATTGAAAAGTTAAAACAGAAACTATTGCTCTAAGTTTGCAATACTGTGCTTAGTTTCTCACGCCAAATCTTCCCAATAGCAAGCTGCCACTGTCTGTTCAGGCTATCTTGCCAGCGATGCTTCGCCTTTTTCTACATCAAGCTCATCCAAGCTCTCAATGGCTGGTACATTTTCCATTCCACTGCTGTTCTGATCATTCCGTGGTTGGTTCGAAACGATTTCATGTCTTGGAGGATCCAAGACATTGTTCTTGCCCACATATTCTTGTTTTATAGTTACGTGTTTCATAGATGCATTGCTGATGGATGCGTCTGCAGATGTAGAGTCTAGAATATGGCTGCAGTTCCTCGCCTTCGTAAAGCGTTGACGGGCGCGCTGTGCAGATGCGAAGACGTAGTTTCTATTACTCCGGTTTGCTGGATGAGGTCTTTGAATGGCCCAGAACGACCTGTGAAATACTAATGGCTCAGCGGGGGATGCAAAGTAAGGGCTATGAAAGCTTACGAGGTTGCAGACAGGCACTGTTAACAGCCACAATGGCGATGCAGAACTCTCGTATACCCCAGCGCGCAATATTAAGAACAAATATGTTGGGTACGACAGTGAGTGATACACGAATTATACTTCCAAACTAATGGTAAGCCTTGCTTTTGCATGAAGATCAAAGCATTATCACTCACCATGCTGCGAGAACGAAGAGGCCAGAGGCCAAAAGGACAAAAATACTAAGCCGACTGGTTATGTAAGGATCTAGTCGCATTGGGAAAGAAACAAGGCTACATACATATATAGAGGCTTGTTTAATTGCCAAAGAAGCGGGGCTGGTATACTGAGCAACTTAGATGTGTTAGTATGGGTACTGATTGGCGGTGATCAATGGACCTACAAAAACATCTGTCGTAGCGTTAAGACAGCTTGCAAGAATGAGTATTTTCGGTGACGCGGTGCATACGAGAGGTGGATGTGGAATTAACTGCCATCTTTGGTGGTATGGCAGGCATGAGAGGCTTAAAGCCAGTGTGGTGGCCGTGAATCCTGACAAGCATAGACATACAGTGAACCGTAGCATGTACACTTGCCAGAGCTCCAGGAAGATTCGCCGGTAGAGCATTACGACGATACCTTTGAGACTAAAGATCAGAACGATGCTTATTCTTGGTTAATATCTTTACAGTAATGCGATGGTATCATACTTACTACGCGTACCAAGAGCCTAGGAAGAGTTTGCTTGAAAACTCTACTTCTGCAAACTTGTCATCGTCGAATAGAGCTATCTCCGCTGCAGAGTAGTCGGTATTCGTTCCAGTGTGATACATTATTTCTGTTACGGCGCACGTGTAGGTCCAGGCAATCAGTGCAACGAACGCGAAGCCATCATCAAGTTGCAGCCCCGTCACTCCAACAGTACGAAGGCGCACTGCGAACCTAAGAAGAATCCATAATGCACCAACTGAGTAAAGACTCCAAACCTCTGGTAGGAACTTTTCGTCGCGCGCGGGTGCCATACCGGCAAGCTTTTGTTGTGGTGTGCCAAAGTTGGTGATTATCACAAATCCAAACGGCAGTTCTTGTGGACGTGAGTCAAAACATCAACGCTGGTAATAATATAAAAGTTTGCATCCATCTTTAAAAGACCGAGAGTTTCAGATTTGTTTGTTTGCTCGCGCGAAGAGGGGGTAGGTTTGGTCTTTGAAGCCCGTCCAAACTTTATTCTTGAGCATACTCGCATTCGCATCTATAAGTAGAATACTTCCGATTCTTCCAATTCGTCCATTTCGAGCGTGGGATTCACCCATCTTTTGCCTTCCGGGAAATGCCATTGGATTTATGCTTGTCCCAAGTTCCTATAATCTATCGAATCTTGCATGTTGCACGAAAGCCTTCACAATCCTTGACAATTTGGTAACGAATCGGAGTTCCCGGAGTTAGCTCTAATGACCATGTGTGGCTGACCGAAATCGCGGGCTCTCGACGCCCATCTCCGCTCAGCTGGAAGCCGCTCGCTTCCTGATAAAAGGTGCATTCTTCGGAGCCCCTCATTATTTCCTGATCAGGCAACTTAGCCGGGCTGATCTCCGATCATGCCGCAGCTAATTCGCTTCTAAATAGCATACATGTGCTTTTATCTTAGGGTAGTTATAGCGTTTCTTCCTATCTATGTCATCCCAACACTTTCTCTTGGCAGTATTCATCGCGTCACTGTATCTCTTTTAGTACTCTTCACACCAGAAGCTTATGCATTATTTATATTTTAGTTTGTTAGGATAATGTATTGTTGCGTCGAAATATCTACAAGGCTACGCTCGTTTGCAAGGCGGCCTAGAGCTTTCTAATGAAGGCTTTCAACCCCTGAATTGACGACCTCTGTAACTTCAAGAGGTACTCTTCAACCAACTTCTCAATTTCGATTTGGTAGATTTTAAATCAACAATGCCGCTAGTCTACCTAGTACTTACCAACGGGAGCCTGGGCGGCCTCAGTCTCTGCAGCGGGAGCAGCAATGGCAATGGCAACAAGAGGAGCGATAGTAGCGAAGAAGTTTATGTTTGCGTTGTACCGTTAAGTTTTAGACTTCTGCAAGTCACGGAGTGCTCAATAATATTCTAATGCTGTGGTACCCTAAGCTGTGAGATATAGTGCAATGTTGGCGAATTTTATAGTACTTATACTTCATTTCAAAGAGGCTGAGTGTATGATAGAACCCTATGCTTGATTCTTGGCCGGTATTTCCGGACTGAATCCCGAGCTGCGCTTTCGATTTAGTTGCGAACGCATGTGTTGCCACCTGTTCTGTTACAAATGCTGAAAGCCACATGATCATCTGATCTTTTTTCCCGATCACGTCTCAGTAATAGCGCAACTTTCTCTATCTGGAGGCGTTGATGTCCATTCAGTTTTGTAAACTAGTGTCCTTTGTAAGTATATATCTCAGATGGCCTAGCTGAATCGAGCCCTTACTAATAAGTGCATCTATTGCTGGCTAATATGGTCGTAGCTTTACGTCGTTCTGCATTCCCCGAGATAGCCTGCAAAATCTTCGCAATGTGGCTAGGCCCGTGATCAGCAACACCTCACTTGCTGACAGTCAAAACGCAGCTTCATGTCCTCACTTGGGCAATTCTCTAGTCTTAACGATGTTGATTTAGGCGATATTTTTGTTAGAGGAGATATCTTGATTTGAGGGGTCGGGCTATGTTGTGTTTCGTCGATATACAGTCATTCTGCTTTGAATTCCATACTACTCTCGCTTTTTATTGCGACCAATCTCCTGCATAACATCTGGCCATCAATTTAGAACTCGGGAAACGAATTTCGGTTCTTTTCAAGCGAGCCCAGCCGTAAACCTTCCAAGATACGTACAATGTGATCATATCAACCTCTCAAGGCATCCGAAATCGAGCATTTCGTCGCAAAGGCGAAGAAATCGAGTCATGAGAAACAGCTAGTATTTGCTTATTTTGGCGCAGCAGACTCCGATAGATGAGGATGCGGAAATCTCTCAAAATCCTAGCCTTGGCAATGTTCGGCTGCAGAAGCTCAAATAGCGCATGAACATCAATTTGCTCCTCTTTTTTTTCTCATTTGCTTCTGTAGTTGCTAGTATCGGCTTTTTGCAAGAGCATTTTTAAACTGCTGGAGAATGGATAGTAATTATCACTTGAGTAGGTGTTCAAGCCATGGATCAACATTGGTCAGACGGACGTGTTCACCCTGGGGCTGGAATAAGCGATAAGCATTGGCAACATTGCTTCGATTATCCAGTTCAAGTAAGGCTATTTGTGCTTGACTTTGTTCCATCTTGTGGCCGGTGGCCACTAACGTCACCCTCAGATAATCCTTTGCAGTGTCGACTCCACCATGGAAGAACCAAGGATTAATTCGACTGGTACAAAAGTCATCGATGAAATGGTAGAGCGTCAACGTTTTGATTTCATTATTCTCTTCACGGCGAGTGTCGAGTCTTTTCGATACGCCATTGGAGAGATTCGGACTGGTAGAAGGAAATTTGCGTATCACGATTGATAGAAAAATCTTATATAAACATACCAAACCAACTACAATTTGTTGGAACTGGTACAAGCTCTCCAGAATTCGCGGTATGACTTCTTGTGTTATGTCCAGGTTGTATGTATTTGTCGCACTTTTGCAAAATGCTGCTAGTCTCCATTTAATCTCACCAAATGTTGTTTTTGCAGCTTCTCCGACGTTCGACATCCGCTTAATGCACGAACGAGCAAAGAAGATTGCTGCGATATACATGAGTAATAAAGGCAGTAGAAAAGCATGTATTGTTTGTATCGATCGGTGGCTGAGTCCCGAGGCGTGCTCCTGAATGCGATTTTTGGCCCCAGCGCTAGGTCAAAATGAGACGTTCACAGTGTGGCTGATACGCCTTGTTCATGTTGGCCATAATAGAGGCGCAAGTACCAGAGGTGGGTCACTCGAGTGCAAAACATGGATAGTTCATTCCATTCAAGGGCCCACAGATGGCACACTTCATCATGCCGCATCTATCGATAGAGCAAACTGCCCTTTGTTCGACTCTGTGAATTCGCCCCCACACTCCATCTGCAGCTTAACCTCTTTCAGTTTATGCGCTGAGGAGAATGACTCGCGCTCGTGTTGCATGTCATCACATGGTATCTGCCAATCAGCATGGAGTGAGACATGGGGCTTAGAAATGCACACAGTATTGGGTCATGCTTGGCATTAATACGTGTAAATAGCCATGTAGCCGTCAGGCTGAAACTGACTTGGATACCACTCGTTTTCCACCTCCACGGTTTATCGTATTTATTGAATTTTTTCTGTACAATATACTATATTATAACGATGACGGTGCGAACGTTGGTCCTCATCCTCTTCTTTCAAGTCACTGTAACAGCAGCCGCCGGCGAAACGGGAAGCGACCGCATTGGGACCGGCCAATGTCCCGACAATGTTGAATCTATCATGGCCTATTCGCCATTCAAACCGTACTGGAAGTTTGATCAGTTCAAAAATGACGTACAAAGTTGCTGGACCGCAGCAGATTGTCTCTTCGAGTCCTGTGGTGAAAGCCGGAAGCAACAGTTTGCAGCCACTGCATTGGTCATGGGGCTCATACCGTTGACTTTAAAGGACGTTGCATGGCCAGAGCGCCGTATTGTACACGTTACCAAGCCTCTGCCATGGCTGTGTGATATTCTAGTCCTGGCTTTGGGCCTTGTACCACTACCGGCCGAAAAAGGAGCCCTTCTATCGACTCACCAGAGAAACGAAGAAAGTAATGGCTTGGCAGGATACGCATGGAATATGAGAAGGTCAACCATACGCTTCATGGTAGCCACACTTGCTGTGTGCCTCTTGACCTGCTATGCAGCGTTGGTGTTCAACGAACTATACAGCAAAAGATCTGCGCTCGGTTGCGTTATTCCTTTCTTCATCACCGCCTGGTATGTCGTCGCTCTACTTCCAGCATCAATCCACAGAGCTTTTGCGGGACGAAGACAAGCACGGACGAAGAAGCTGGATCAAGAAAGACAAGCTCACATTGGAGTTCGACCTGACGACGTTCATTTGGTTCCACTCCAAGTACACGAGGGTCGACCAGCAGTTGCGAAGAATACAACGATTACCGTAGAATGCAACAAAGGCAAGGTGGTTTCGGCTGTTCAGGGAGCGGATGAAGACTGGCCAGTTCAAATGGCGTGGGGTATATATTATATCGCTGGCACTCTGATATTCACGAGTATTATGGCGGTGACTATCATAGAATTGGTAGTTTGGGTCTTCTTGTGCCTCGCAGTCACTGGTACTAGCAAGGTTCTTGCGTTCTTTATCTGCCTCCTTTTCGAGGAAACAGGTCAAAGAAAGTGAGTGTTTTGCTGCTCAACCTCGTCTAGCCGTAGTCCCTAATCTAAAACTGGCTAAAAGACTAGCGGTTCAGGAGATGTTGACCGAAAGATTGAATGGGCTACTTCCGCTTTGAACGTCTGTGCTATATGGGGTTGACCGTGTTCGTTTTTTTGGCTCCTGTTCGCTGCTTGCCTGGCAGCTCTAATTCGCTCAGCCTGATATCCCTCTCTTATCACATCAGTTTCAGTTAGAGACGCTTTAATGGCTCTGATACATTGCTACAAAGTACCGTGCTTTCTTTAGTCTAAGGATTAGGAAAGCAAGATACATTGCACATGGTGTCATTAGTAAGTTAATATAGTACACCTTGATGAGGTATAGTCTATTTGGAACAACGCTAGATATGTAGAATACATATGGGAGGATTTAACGTATTAAGGCCTCATTAGAAATATAACATGTTCAATTAATACTCAATTTTGGTGTTGTACTATTTCTTCGTCTAATCGTTTAAGAACGTTGGATTTCAAAGTCTCCAAGTCTCTACCTTCTAAACTCTGAGTGTATGGCCAGGGTGTCTGTGGTCGGATAAGAGAAAATCGATACTGTGACTTAACAACTAAAAAAACATTGATGTCTTTTTTCAAAGGTATATCTAGCGTCTTGTTCACCAAATCGATGGTGAGAGGCGAAGGTTTGCAAAGGCGATCACGTAAGCTTACATGTAAGCCTATCAGTGACACAGTGAACATCTCATCTCTTCTCTTAATAGAAATTGAGATACGAAAGGCGTAGGATTGTAAGAAAAAGCACGTGTTCTTGTGGAGAAAGGTCTAGCTTAGGTAATGGTGAATTAAGTAGGAGATATAGGAAGAACTGGTTGTGATGTAAGGGAGAATAGTGTTACCAGCTTCTGCGTGTTCTCTCATCATATGTCAATAATCATCGTCCAGCCTTTGCCATCCGATTGGCTATTTTCTGCATATCCTCTGCCACCAAATCTCGGCGCAAAGTGAACCCGACCCCTATCCTACTGAATGGTACCACGGCATGCCTGCGGTTGCACCCAGTATTAAAGTAATAACGCACCCATGCGCTGCCGACCTGTCAGACGAAAACAACTTCAAACAAGATGGCGGAACCTTCCACTGCTACCCATTTACCTTGGTCAGCGAGCCATTGCCATTCTGCCGCTCGGGTCATCTCTATGTGTATGCAATAATGAACGTCCGTGATACATGGACGATATATCTTCTGGCAGGACATATTGGCGATGATTTATATGGCACGACAGCTACATTCCACCAAAGGGATGCGTTCCAGCGTAGGGAACTGGGATGCATAACGATTGGTGATGGTGTTGCTACGACTATATACGAATACGGTAGAGGATAGGGGTGTTGGTAACGGAAGTGGAAGGTGACAAACGTATTGCTTTTGTTTAAACATCGACGCAAGAGACTTCGTGAATACCATTGCAAAAGCTTGCTTAAAGGTTGCAAAGTGGCTAGTGGCTGTATCAATGTGATCCTGTTAAAAAAAATACAATAGCCCTACACTCTAGAGAAAATGAGGTGGTTTCATTCGCGACTTTCAGATATCAACCATGGGTGCATTTAGGTATCCGAGATGCTTTCATGATTTCATGTATTTCTCTTTGATGCCAAAGTCAATCTTGTGCATACGAAGAAATATGTGTCTTACCAGAATACTCCTCAGCCATGTTTATCCTGCATGCTAGACCGGGTCCAGTACCGTAATATTGCCAAAGCATATTACAAAACACCCAAGAAGCATCCGATTGAAACATAGGCTCCTTCGTGTCGCTTGTGGACTGGTTGAATATTCCACAGCCCTTAGCCACTAATCGCTCCAAATAAACAACTAATGCCTTGAATATAAACAGAGTTTCCTACGGAAGGTCACTGATGATCACGAACACAGCATCTTCTGAATTCAAAAGGTGTGAACCGATCAGCTCATACTTGTGATAACTGTTGAAGCTGGCACAATGCGACAGCATATCCCTCTCACAAAGTAGAGAAAATCCTACTATGGACAACGTGTCTGAAGGTGCCTGCACGGACTCACAATGTCTTGCTCTTGTGAACTACCGGAATGTGATTGAGACAACAGCATTGTTACTAGTACATTGTGAAGGGGAGCGCTGGCCATAGTCACCACACTAAAGGTCATGAAATTGCTTCTCTTCTCTGGGTTTACTATAATAAGGAAATATTTCTCATGTGCTCGATGCTTCCCCCACATAGTAGCAAACATCAACCCAGAATCGTTTCCAGTCTTGGATCCAACTACCAGTTTCCCTTCTTCGACCATGGATGCATGGGCCCTCATAATGGTACTTCTCCTAATGACGCTTGTGATAGCAGGGCTAGTAACCTACTTTGGTTACCATCAGTACAAGCGACAGTTCTTCCCGGGCTATGACGAGGAACGTATGCAACATATTAAAAAAAACGAACAAGCCCAAAGCGAAAGTTTCGAACTCCAGGAAGTTGGGCATCCAAAAAGTGTGCATCCCAGTAGTCGGTCATTTGGGTATCTTCACGCTGTACCGGCGAACATGACGTCAATGGCAGATCCAGTAGCACATCACGTAGATATTGAACACCAGGTTGGAGAAGACCTAATCGCCCCGTCGGAGCGAGTATTCATGACGGCTGAGGTGGTAGACGAGAATAACCGTGGAAAACATAATGCTGTCAAGCATTCCCAAGATCAGCGGATGTACGGTGCACTAGGAGCAGGCACGATGCGCAATGCCAACGCAGTGAACCCAGCAGATGTCGAGTATGCCGTTGAAGAACCAATCGCTTCAGATATCTGGAGCAAGATTAATCATCGCGAAGTACGAGTTCCTCGGCGCAAGCCCCTGCAGAAGACGGCCGAACAGAAGGTTGCGACAATTCGCGCTGTCACACCTGACGCTGCATAGTGCAATCCGCGGGCTCGCAAACTATTGAGCCCGGGACTAGAGAGAGATTGATCTTGTGGGTAGAAAGCAATGGAATATGGAAAGAGGAAAGGGAGCACGGATTTTGTCTAGTGGAGGTAAATGGCATCAGTCTGAAAGCTTGAGTCGTGAGCTGAACATATAGGGGCTATGGAAACCATCTGGGACGACTTCAACATCCTGGGAGAGGTAAGTCATATGGTCAAATTCTTGGATAGGACAAATGGTTGCCAAATTAGCTCCGGTGGCATGTCTGAGTTTGGTGGGTGAGATGGAGGGTATTGCCATTGATTAAAAGCCAGACAGAGCTGTAAAGGAGCATAGATTTCACAATATATTTGAGAATGGAATTCAGAGTACCCGGAACATGCGCACAATGGGATTGATTGAATGCATGTATTAGTATGTGGGTTTGAGAGACTGTGGAAGTTTGCACAGCTGTTGTTTGCAGAAGTGGGCGGCATTCGAGAATGTTCTACAGCATTGGAAATAGACTTTGTCATCGCGACGAGGGTGCGGACATGACGATCGAGCATAACAGAGTATAGTACAGAGAGGCGCTGAATGAGGTGAGATGTGCGGAGAGATGTATGGATGCCTATGCAGTTGTATGTGGTATCAGCAATGTACATAGAAAGATGGGTAGTAGAGCAGGTGCGAGTTGATGGAATCCAAGTGTCGCGTGGTGCCGAGGTTTTGCCATCGCGGCTATCGGAGGAGGAGCTTGGACGTGCGGTGATGATGTCGAGATTCCGACGTTGCTGATCAATTGATGCGTACATAGACGATACATATGCCGCCACTACCACATCGCCTTTTATATTTGCACATTGTTTAACTATTCCTCTCCTCGCATCAATTCACGTGGCGAGAACACGTGTGCTGCGTGTTTCTACGCACACTACTCTCATTCTTTGTATACACACATAAGACTTTCCGCCGCCTGGTCGCACTCATAACACAGACACATCATGTTCCAGAGCCAGAACCTGCCGTGGCGGGCAGCCCTCCGCCAGGCATCGCGCTCGAATTGTACAAAACTCACCACCAGATCATCGTCACGATATCTCCCCGCCCAATGCGCAGCATCGCTGGTTGCGCGGCCGCTCCACCGATGCCCCTCGCCACCCGCCGCCCTCTTCGCATACCGTAGCTTTTCCACATCGCTGAGCAAGCAAAAGGAAAAAGACTCCAAGACACCACCTGAACCACTGGACGAGGGCGCAGTCGAAGAGACGGATGAGCTGGAGAAGCTCAAGGAGCAGCAGAGAAACCGAGAGGTCGAGGGCAAGAGTGACACGCCCGAGCCAATACCCCCGCGCACTGGTTCCGGGCGAGGTAGCGCAGCAGGCGGAGGCAGCGACGGTGGTGATGGCGGCGGCAAGAAGCGAAAGGGCTCCGAACGCGCCCTCGTCAAGCCTACGATACCAGACGTCTACCCGCAGGTTATGGCGATACCACTCGTTAAGCGCCCATTGTTCCCTGGCTTTTACAAGGCCATCACAATCAGAGACAGAGAGGTCGGTCAAGCAATCGCCGACATGGTGAAGCGGGGGCAACCGTACATTGGAGCCTTCATGTTCAAGGATGAGGGCGCTGACAAGGATGTTATCGACGACCCTAACGAGGTCTACGATGTGGGCACATTCTGCCAGGTTACCAGCGCATTCCCTGTGGGTGCCGATGATAACTTCGCCATGACTTGCGTCCTCTACCCGCACCGCCGCATAAAGATGACGGGTCTGAAGCCGCCAGCACAAGCCAAGGAGGAGCCATCAGTAGCCGAGGGTACTTTGGACGAAAGCTCCGAAACACCAGAGGCGGATTCAGCTGCGACCCAATCCAAGGGCGACGTCGTTGCCAGCTTTGAGGAGTCCACCGAAGAGACCAAGACGGCCCAAGGCGCCCTGGTCCCCACCATTCTCAAGGGCCGCAAGGTCAGCATCGCCGACGTGGACAACATGGTTGAGGAACCGTTCGACCTAAAGTCAAACAAGACAATCCAGGTGTTGGTCAACGAGATTGTCAACACTTTCAAGGGTGTCGCACTCTTGAACCCACTGTTCCGAGACCATGTCTCGACCTTCTCTGTACATACTACCATGAATGTTGGCGAGGATCCCGTCAAGCTGGCCGATTTTGCAGCTGCTGTAGCACAAGCCGAGTCACACGAGCTGCAAGACGCGCTCGAGGAGATGGACATTGAAAAGCGGCTGAGCAAAGCGCTGGAGCTTCTGAAGAAGGAACTCATCAGCGCGGAACTGCAAAAGAAGGTCGCAGACGATGTCAACGCCCGAGTTACGAAGAAGCATCGCGAGTACATGCTGATGGAGCAAATGAAAGGCATCAAACGTGAGCTCGGCATTGAGTCCGACGGCAAAGACAAACTGATTGAGAAGTTCAACGAAAAGGCCAACAAGCTGGCTATGCCCGAAGCCGTGCGCAAGGTCTTTGAGGAGGAGATGAGCAAGCTGCAAGGCCTCGAGCCCAACGGATCAGAGTTTAATGTAACCCGCAACTACCTTGACTGGCTCACGCAGCTCCCTTGGGGTTTGCGTAGCGCCGAAAACTTTGGTATTCAACATGCACGCGAAGTCTTGGATGAAGACCATCATGGCCTAAAAGACGTAAAGGACCGCATCTTGGAGTTCATCGCTGTCGGAAAGCTGCGCGGCACTGTTGAAGGTAAGATCCTTTGCTTGGTTGGACCGCCAGGTGTGGGCAAAACATCCATCGGAAAGTCAATTGCTCGTGCTTTGAACCGCCAGTACTACCGCTTCAGTGTCGGTGGTATGTATGATGTGGCAGAAATCAAAGGTCACCGCAGAACATATGTTGGTGCACTACCTGGACGTATCATTCAGGCTCTCAAGAAATGCCAAACGGAAAACCCACTCGTCTTGATTGATGAAGTCGACAAGATTGGCCGGAACAGTAACCATGGTGACCCAGCATCTGCCCTTCTCGAGCTACTTGACCCAGAGCAAAACAACAGCTTCCTAGACCATTACCTGGACGTGCCTGTCGACCTATCCAAAGTACTTTTCGTGTGTACAGCCAATATGGACGAGACCATCCCGCAACCACTGCTTGACCGTATGGAGGTAATACGGCTTTCGGGCTATGTTTCCGACGAGAAGATTGCAATCGCTGAGAAGTACCTGTCTCCTGCTGCCAAGGAAATGAGTGGTTTGAAGGATGCCGACGTTGTGCTTGAGAAAGACG
The DNA here is from genome assembly GCA_026262445.1 of Bipolaris bicolor. Lineage (NCBI taxonomy): Eukaryota > Fungi > Ascomycota > Dothideomycetes > Pleosporales > Pleosporaceae > Bipolaris > Bipolaris bicolor. The sequence continues at coordinate 1,594,595 of JAODYD010000004.1, read as the reverse complement.
CAATTGTCGAGCTCATCAACAAATACTGCCGTGAGTCGGGTGTGCGCAATCTCAAGAAACATATCGAAAAGGTCTACCGGAAGTCTGCTTTGAAGATTGTTACTGATGTGGGCGAGGAGGCCCTTCCAGAAACCGCAGCTTTGACTGAAGAGGGCAAGGCTGCGCAACAGGAATCAAACAAGAACGAGAACGACCCCAAGGAGACCCCAAAGAACATTGAGGAGCAGACTACCGAAAAGCCCCGCGTGGCTCTCAAGGTACCCGATTCAGTACATGTCTCAATTACCAAGGACAATCTCAAAGACTACGTCGGCCCACCAATTTTTACTTCTGACCGCCTATACGACTTTACGCCACCTGGTGTAGCCATGGGTCTAGCATGGACCTCCATGGGCGGCTCCGCGCTCTACATCGAATCCATCCTGCAAAATGTGCTGTCCGCTTCGTCATCACCTGGTCTCGAGCGCAGTGGATCCCTCCGAGATGTTATGAAGGAGTCGACTGGGGTTGCCTACTCGTTCGCAAAGAGCATCATGGCTCGCGATTTCCCAAAGAACAAATTCTTCGAACATGCTAGGATACACTTGCATTGCCCCGAGGGCGGCACGCCCAAAGATGGGCCAAGCGCTGGTATCACGATGGCCACCAGCTTGCTCAGCTTAGCGCTCAACAAAAAGATTAGAGACGATGTTGCTATGACTGGCGAGCTTACTCTTACTGGAAAAGTGCTGAGAATTGGTGGACTACGCGAAAAGACTGTTGCAGCACGAAGGGCAGGTGCAAAAACAGTGATTTTCCCACATGACAATATGAGTGATTGGCTGGAACTACCGGAGGTACGTATCATGTCTTATCTACATTAGGAGAGCGTAATTGGCTGACTTGCGAACAGAACATCAAAGAAGGCATCGAGGGCCGCCCCGTGTCATGGTACCGGGAAGTGTTTGACACTGTGTTCCCCGATCTTGACAAGGAAGCCGCCAACAAGATGTGGGAGAAGGAACTAAAGTCCAAGAAGGGTGACCGTAAGAAGCGTGAGCAAAAGAGGAAAGAGGAGGAGGAGGAAGAGTCTGGCGATGACGACGACTAAGCTAGACTCCTAGATGTAAGATATGTACAGTGAATACGAAAGATATGGGATTGCAGCAACGCAAACGCATTCTAGGCGTTTTTAATGATGCTGTTTAGCAAAGCATTTGGGCTATGAAGAATACGGGGCGGCTATGAAATCGACTGCAACTTGGGTAATGAAGCGATGAATGAAATTCTCTTCTCTACATCAATGCCAAGTGGGCTCCAGTTGTTGTGTTGTCTTCCCTTTATACAAAAGAGCATGAATGACGTTTTGCTCTGATTTTGCTAGAAACACGGGCGAGAGAAGAAGAGAAGGCGGGTCGGTCCGTTACCCGGTACATTTCCACAATTGTACACGGCGTACCTTTTTTTTTTTCGCACAATGCTGCGACAGGCAATATCGCTGTTTGTCAACCTCGCGAATCTAGTCTTGGTGAGACGAAAACAAAGCGGTTTGGATTCTCTAACAAACGATTTTATCTACGATATTGCGCGCCAGCCGCCGCACCGTGACTACTTGCAACATCTTATCCCACATGCAACTACACGTTGGCCCTCTATAGACCTACGATTGGTTTGATTTATTCTTGTACTGTCCATCATCGCACAAGCCACATCGGATGTCTATCTGTTTTGGATTTGTGCGTTGGTTCGCACGGCTTCCTTTTCTCTCTTGTTATGAGACTGCGTGGCATGCCATGGCGTGGCGTGGCGTGGCGTGGCCCTGCATGCTGCAAGTGTAATGTGTTGCGTGGGCATGAACCATATTGACGTGTCAGGAGGGATGATGCGGACACACGGCAGGTAAGCTGGCAGCCGGGCAGATTGCACGAGGGAGAGTGATGGAAAGAGACAACGCATACTCTGCGAACTAGAGGGCACGAATCAAGCATGGCAATCTCTCGATCTTTGGTGTCTGGTCGATACGAGGTAGAGGGACGCTGTCATAGGTGCCGGAGATTTGTGCTTGTAGTGATGATGTACTATGAACGGGGTTGTCGTCATTTTGTTCAGACGTGAGCTATGAAGAGAGAAATTGCACAATTTTTTTGTTGGGGCGCAGCGTGGCATATTTATTGCATGTGAACACACGTACATATACTGTGTGTGTATATATATAGGTATATTAAACACCGATAAGACTGCTGAGGAACCAATGCAGCAGGAGACGCCGGTGGAAAGCTGTAATACTTTACTAGAAGGAAGGAAAAAGTGAGATTAACACATCCCTGTACCTGCTTTTGCGCAAGCATCCTGAAACTGCCGTTGAGAAGTTTGCTCGCAACAACGGAGCTATCTAGGCACCTTTGGCGAGTTGTCCCGTCTTTCCACGTCCGGTTGACTCGAGAGGCAGCGAAACCGGTTGGCTCTGCGTCCTGTTGGGTGGGGAGCAAGGGCAGTTGCATGCAGAGTTTCCAGTCAGCATCGAGGGACGATTCCGCGAAGGCCTCGAGGTGCAGTAGTCTGGCCCTCGTCTCTGCTTGGGCTAATGTATGCAGGCCCGAAAGAGGGGTTTTTTGCTGCTTTGCCAATGTGAAGGATTAATGAGGGGGGCGGGATGGCGCCAGAGGGGTAGTAATCCGTGAAGGCTCTTCAACGCGGATTCTGGCAGCAGCAGGCTTGTCATATGCATCCAGAGGGAGGTGCCGGAGAGTCAGGGCGTGAGTGACGTTGATGCCAAAAAGCCAAACCGTGTGTCACTCTCACCGCAGGTTGGTGTCGTTGGCTGCCACACGCACGACAGAGGCCAATCAGGCACCGAGTCGGCGGTACCAGGCGGCTTTTCTTTGCCTCACCAGCGCTTGATTTGACCAAAATGTACCCGAATTCGGACTTTTGCTGGCTGCCTGTCTGCCTGCGTGCTGCGCATGCTGCAGGCTGAAAAAGGCCCTCTTTTTTTTTTGCTGTGGCCCAATGGCCGGAACAGGCGCTTGACCGCCAGCTGTCTAACGACAATGACAGCAACCCCCAAAACGGTGCTATGCTGCTGCGCACTTTTGCTGCTGAAATCCGCCCTCACTTTTTTTCCTCGCCCCCCCTTCGCCCCCTCGCCGCCCCCTTCAGCCTGTCCCCCGCCTTGGTGCAACTCTGATTACATTGGTACCGGTACTGCAGGCTTGTGCGAGGTGCCAATAGATTGGCCCTGGGGTATTTGATTTGCTGAGTCGGTCGGGATACGCTAACGTGGTGGTGTTGCTAAGCCGGCTCGACGGAGAAAGTCGCGCCCTCAGTCCGCATTCATTGGCTGCCACCAGCCCAGCCTTCTGTCGCGCACTCGTCCCAACTCACATCGGACTCATCAAGCACGTCGCATTCATCGCTGCCTGCCCTCCCCTTTCCAGCCCGTCCCCAGCCTCCCCGACGATCGACGACTGCCTGTCCGCCTGCCCTCGACAGCCCCATTGACCCTCGCCCGTCGCTGGAGATTCCGTCCGTCGTCCGCCTGCCTTTGATTAAGGTTAGGCGCCAACCCGCTCCCTGGCATGTCGCTTGGGCGGCAATAAAACACCTATCGGTCTTTTCTGTCTGTTATTCGCACGTTGGGACTGCCGAGATTGAGTTGCAGAGATTGGCACCCAGGGAAGAAAAAAAAATAAAGAAACAAACAGAGGAAAAGAAAAAAGTCTAGGGTAGAGAGGGGCAAATGCGCCATCGCAGCATCGAGGCACAGAGCAGGAACTAGGTTGGTGGACGCAGGAAGCCACAGTGGCACATGATTGCGACACAGCATGCAGCTGGCGCCAAACCCATAGCACAATTTTAATCCATCCGACCCGACCTGCCAATTTCCTCGCCGCGCGAATAGAAGGCCTGCCACCGCCTGTCTGAGTCACTTGGTCCTCAACCCACCGCGAAGGCAACCACCCGACCATCAGACGGCTGGCAACGAGCCGACACACCAGCCACACGGCGCTGCACAGCGTGGGACGTGTGCGAGAGCCAGTGTGAGAAGAAAATGCCATTGCCATCAGCGGACAATGGCGAGACGAGCAGCAGCCGCAGCAGGCAAAGGGCGCGCGCAGAAGTCAGCAAGCACAGGAGCATGTGGGATCACCTGAGCTTTCAAAAGATTGGCGCCTGGTTGAAGAAGGAGGAGCAGGAGCCGCCGCCATCGTCGACCAAAGCCCCGAAGCCCGCCGAAGATAAGAACAAGGAGCCCACACGACCGCATTCGAGTGCTGGTTTGCTGGGACGCAGAGGCAGCAAGAAGGTTATTCCAGGGCTGCCTAGACCCTTGACGTTCAAGCGGATGCAGAGTGAAAAGAGGGATAAACTGCTCGAGGTCCCCGTTCCGGGCGAACATAGGAGAGCTGCCTCGGTCGACCGCCAAAGCTCAGCGCCCTCTAAACGGGACATTTCGCCACCTCCCCTTTCCGCCCCTTCCATGTCAGCGCCCAACATCCTGAGTTTGTGTGAAAGCCATGTCAAGGAAGAGCCGCACCCCGTCATGGAAGAGCGTACTATAGGTGGAGGTCCGGATTCGAATCTCCCACCCGGTGCACGTCAGGTCGACTATGGCATCGAGGAACCCGAAGACTACATGTCTGCAGGCGCTTCTGTCGGGGAACTGATGCTGCCTCCTCCCCCTCCCCCTCCGCAACCGTCGCAATCTCCACCTCCCCCTCCCGCATCACTACCGCCACCACCGCCTGTTGAAGTAGTGGATACTTTCTCTGAGCATAGCTCACATCACTCAGGGTCCGTCATTGATGATGTCCGGTTGCAGGAAGAGTTGGAAGCAAAATGGATTTTGAACCTGAGCATGCACTTCCGGGACATGTCAGACCGCGAAAAGTTCTTTGTGACGTTTGCCGAGGAGCCAAACAGATGGAGAAGGGTCACAGTGTCCTGCGACTACCGCAACATGGAGCCAGACTCACTCGAGGCAGATCTCAAGTCTCTCCACTACCAGCGTGACAAGAGTTCACGTATTTACGAGGCCATCCGCGATTCTCTACCAGCTATACAGTTCTACGACACCGTGACAAACCTGAAACTGGAAACAACAGATGGTCGCCTCCATGTTCACGTCACAGAGGATGTGAACGAAATCATTCCGTATCCGGCTGTTTCGGCGATTGTGCATCTGGATTGCAAGCGATTTCGTGAAGACGCGATTGCTTTTGACTCCCACATTTCTGGCTTTGTGTACAAAGTCTCGGTTAACAACCGGACACTGATCAAGAAGGAAATCCCTGGGCCGGACGCAGTCGAAGAATTCCTCTACGAGATCAATGCGCTTGTCAGCGTACAAAACTCCAAGTCTGTCATCAAGTTCGAAGGCGTTATTGTCGATCAACGAAACGAGCTCATCAAGGGACTCCTGATCAGCTATGCTGAACAAGGTGCACTGGTCGATATGATTTACGACTTCAAGACAACAAGTCATCTTTACTGGGAGCGCCGGGAGCGATGGGCACGGCAGATCATTCAGGGTCTTTCAGAAATTCATGAAGCTGGCTTCGTACAAGGAGATTTCACCCTGTCCAATATTGTCATTGACAATGATGACAACGCCAAGATCATCGATATCAACCGCCGCGGCTGCCCGGTTGGATGGGAGCCACCGGAACTTGCCAAGCTCATAGAGAGTGGACAGCGTATATCGATATACATTGGTGTCAAGTCTGATCTGTTTCAGCTTGGTATGGTGCTTTGGGCATTAGCAGAACAGCAAGATGAACCTGAGCGCCAGCAGCGACCGTTGACCCGCACACTGGATCGACGCGATACCGACATCCCGCCCTACTTCCGTGACATCATTCGAGCATGCTTGAGCGATTCACCCCAGTCCAGACCGTCAGCCGCAAACCTGCTTAAGCGGTTCCCCGAGAATACCCTAGAAGACGACTTCAAGCCAAGGGCTACCGTGAGAGATAGCATCTCCACGCATAGGAGCGACAAGGAATACATCGATCCTAGGACAGCTGTAGACCTGGAGGATATTTCCAACCACCGTCGCCAGTCGAGGCAACAGTCATTCTTCGAAGAGGTTGATGTCCCACGCACAGAGTACCCCGAATCTTCTGGCTCCTACATCATACCCAACGAACGCTCTCAGCGCGGTCGTTCCCCACATCCTCTCAGTATCAGCGACAGAAATAGGCGAAGTGACTGCTCACGCTCGCCCTATCCTGGCCATCGATCCGTTATGTCGTTAGATGACTCAGAGCTCGAAAATGAGCTTGCAAGTCTACCAGCTAGCAGAGAAACAAGATGGGAGCAAGTCTACGTGGATGGCGATACTAAGCTTGTTCAAAGAGCTTGTGGCGACCTTGATGTGCATGAGTTTGCAACACAGGAGCCGAAAGACATCCGCTTTGCGAGTCCACCAGGCGAGATGGAGGATTCGTTCATAGGCAGTAAGACTTCCGAAGAAACCCCACTGGGTTTGTCGATGGGAAATGGACTCCAGCCTATTGAGTCGCAGTCGATGAGAAACAGCCTACAGGGATCGTCTGAAAAAGGACAATCTCACGGCAGCGGCAATGAGGCCTCATTTAGTGAGCGTGTGCACCATCTTGCACAATCATGGCCGCAACCATCACATACACCCCCAGAACCTGCTGAAACTCCAGATTACTATTATGACAGCCAACAACCGCAAAAGCCCGACTCTACCACACTGGCCGGCCTTGAGTACGATGTTGCCATGGACTCCTCGGCACCCAGCACGGAACCTCCATCGCGGACCAGCACCGGATTTTCGATATTCGATCGACCAGAACCCCTATCAAGACGAGTGCGAACAAGTCTTCCGGCGTCACAAGGACACCGCATGCCTTTGCATCAAGATTCGGGGTTCGGGGAACCAGAGCGGGTGTCGTATGAGAGCGAACGGATACGGCATAGCCTTGATGGGAGTATCAAAGACTTGCAGTTTTCATCGGACGAGGAAGCACGAATCGATGAGAGGCTCTGGGACGAGAAGGATGGCACCCTGTTCGGTGAAAGTGTCCGTGGTAATGAATCGGAGATCAAACCTCAGGCGATACCCATTTTCACCACCCCAGCAACGCCCCACAAAGAAGAGAAGCAAGTTGTAACGTCTGTGCCTCGGCAGTCGATACCAAGCGTTGGACCAAAAAACATAGTTCGCGTCGCTGATGTTGAGAACAAGACTTTGGGGGAAAAGACGTCGGATACTACGATCCGTCCGCCCAGCATCGCAGCACTAGATTCTCATCAAAGTATTTCCAAGCCAGTCGACTCCATGGAGGTTGTATCCAGCGATGTCACATGTACAAACAAGGGTGCAAAGGCGAAAACAGAGACAAAGACGAAGAAGATGACATCCAACACTGGCTCAACAAAAGACACAACACAATCCCGCACACGAGCTGGAAAATCACACCGCGATCCCCTTGTCAACGACTATCTCTCCGCAACCGAGGATTCCGACAACGATGACAATGATAGTGGTAGGAAAGCGTCAAATGATTTGTCAGACTACCTTTCTCACTCCATTTCCTTTGACCAGTCTATTGATTTTTACATGCGCGAACACGAGAAGACACGGGTCGGTTCGCGAGGACCAAAAGTTTGAAAATTGCTGTTAGGATCGTTTTTTTACCCCCTCCTCTTCCTGCCTTACTCCAACTCCTCTTCTTCTTTTTACCCCCAATTCAAAGGACCAAATGATCATACTGTATTACTCTGAGGTTTTATCTTCCATTCGCTTCTTTTTTCTTCTTGGTCTTTGTTCTTTGATACCTCTTCTGCCCCATGTTCTTCTTTTTGTTTGATATCACCCAAATTATTAGTCTTACGACATCTTCTTTTCCTTTCTTCTTTTTCTTCTTCTTTCCTTTGCCTAAATAGCTTTTGGTTTAATATACATGCATCTTCCATTCTCTGCTCTTGTCTTTCCTTCTTATTTTATGCTACGCCCTTTTCGCTATATCATATGGTACTTTGATGCCTCTTTTCACGAATGATGTGTACGATTTCATTTTACCTTATGATGCGGTCAGTATGCGATCTTCTTTTTTTTTGTCTTTATCGTACGGCGTTGAGCGATTCGGTTCTTTTTTTTTTGGGTTGGGTTTAGAGGCGTTTGGTCAGGTGGTTAACGGTCGCTATCCTAGATTGCATTACGTAGCATTTTAGCGAAATTGCATGTTTTCTCTTCAAAATGGATTTTTGCTGATCTTGTACGTGTGTGCGTGAGTTGTGTTCATTTTACGTTGTACGTTCATGAAAAGTAGATTATCAAACTGCTTTGATGCTATAACTTACGCCACCCATTCGCTAGGGTCATGGAAAACGGCATCTGGAGGGGCTTGAAGCTGCTCCGGCAACTCCTTTGCAAAAGCGGGATGATCTGCATCCCACTTCGCTTTCCACTCTAGCAATGAATCGTAATTATTGCATTGATGCTTGTTAGAGAATCTAATGGAGCTGTTATGCGATCCCGTCCATACGGTTGGTATTACCCCTATATCAGCTGCACACATCAAGGTCTCACGAACATTGTCTAGACAATGATCTGATGGGATAAGTTAGTACTGTTCTATTACAACATCTGGTTTGTTGAACTTTAAACCACGTACTTATATGGCTTACGCGGAACCACTCCGGCACGAGATTATCATCCTCGTACTGGCGGTAGTAGAGTTTGTTGAAGTAGAGGGCTTTTCGGAGCTCATCCTATCGCACCTTAGCAATGCTTTGATAGCGTAAAGGTAGTACCATGCTTACTAAACAATGTAGGTCGTGGAAGGCTTGAACAAATACGATGAATCCTTCCAGTTCGGAATCGCTGCTATATGTTCCTTTTGGGTAATATTTTTGCTCTTTAGGATCAAGACCATGGCTGATACCGACTGCCTTTGGAACGAGAAATCCAATATCGCGAACTCCTAGTTCTAGCCAAGCTCTGTCTACTGCGGGGCTTGGGGGAGCTGTCCATCTACTTGTCCCATTAACCCTATGCTCACTGAACTGAGTTAGGATGTGAGATCTGTCAAGTTCAGGGTAAATTCCTTCCACTTGAGAGAGTTAGCTCTAGTACATTTCAAGAACATGAAAACACATACTTATAGGCAAGTCTAAGGAGTATGATAGGTAGCTCTGGGATCTTATATATCTTGCGGTAACAACAATTGAAAATAGATTCGTGAGGATGATAGCGCATACGGCTACCAGCCATGATTTCTTTTCAAAGCATGGCGACTTTCTTTTCACCTCTTCTTGGTATAAGAGGGCATATTTCTCGTCTTGCTCTGCGATTTCTGGCAAACCATCGGAGATATTTGACATAGTTAGTCTTGACCAACAATGGATGTTTGGCGGTAGGTTGTTTATGATTTCTTGTATAGCAAAGACTGTGCAACGTGAATATAGTTTGTGGAGTTTAGGAAGTCAAGATTGAACAGCATCGACTCCAACCGTGGTAGAAACGACAGCTAACCTTGTCTTCATGAGACTTGGTATGATGATGCCAATAGTATACTATAGCTGAGTTAGGGATAGATACAGCTTAAAATGCGGATACTTCGTATAGGCTGACGTGGCGTGTATACCCTACGAACAAGGGGAGCATCTTGATCAACCGATCTACAGTCTATACCAGGGTTCGTAACACACATTTGGTGCACTTGGCACCCTAATCGGCAGGAGATAATTAGTAGGGCCGATGCAGCAGTAGTCCCAGGATCACGAAAGATCAGTAACGAGAAAACAAGTTTCATTAGTTTCATTACTACGTAAAACGTGAATAGCTTTTGGACCATTGTACTGTAAGAAATAACTTAAGCTCTGTAAACAGTGGCTTCTCAACTAAACTATAAGGTTGAGGCGATACTGCATTATGCATAAAAGGGAATACAAACTTTATCTGATTGTAGCGGCTTTTTAGTAGTGCCAAGGATACGCTAGTAGGGTAAACTTATCACCTGTGCAGGTTCTTTGGGAAAGATTAGCATACACGAGATTGTGATAGGATATTGACGTGTTCTGTTATAGGGTCGTAGGAAACTCCTTGTAACGCCTTCGGTAGTTATGATAGCAGCATGCCTATGCTGACTTGTATCCATTCGTCACGGACATACCTCGGTGCGAGAACCGACCAATTAGCTTATTCAAATCACAGACTCCTGCCCCAAACTTGCAAGCTGATTAGTTAGTTCTAGCATACAAGGATGTCCGCAACGGAGAGATACACGGTAGGAAATATGACGATGATGACAGCGGCGATGAAACTGTGGTGTGATTTTCAACGTAGATCGAATTGAGTTCTCGACAGTTCACACGTACGCTCTCACTAGAACCCCATTAAGAGAAGCGGCATTTACATTGCAAGAATATAGTTATAAAGACGCCCCATAACGAAAGAACGTCCTACACACCACTTTGTACAATCAAAACTCAAGTGTAATTCACAATGCGTTTCTCTACCCTCTTCACTTTCACGAGTCTTTTGGCTTTGTCAGCGGCCATGCCCACTCAGCCATTGACTAGTAGAACTGAAGCTGTGGATTCCAACATCCCTATCAAACGTCAGTACAGCGCCGGCAACAGTCGCCCTCAAGCAGCGGATGTGGACAACATCCCGACGAAGCGCCAGTACAGTGCCGGCAACAGCCGTCCCCAGGCAGCAGACGCGGACAATGTTCCTACCAAGCGTCAGTACAGTGCCGGCAACAGTCGGCCCCAAGCAGCGGACGCGGACAACATCCCAACTGTTTAGGTTATTGATCTTGTAAGTGTGCGTAAGAGTCGTGTTAATATCATATTATACATTCATGAAAAAACAGCTAAGCCATCTTCTCTATTACAGATGCGGCCTCTTCGGATCTACCTAGCTTTTGTAGCATTGCAACGAAATTTTCCAGGCATCTCCGCGTTGTTGAGTGTTCTTTGCCCCGTATCTTTACCGCTAGCCCTAGTGCTTCTTGGTACATTTGTTCCGCCTCGTTGTATTTGAACGTATCTCCTAGCACTATTGCCAAATTACACATATTAAGCAGAGTATCTGGGTGTTCCTTGCCATAGACTTTCTCTGCTAACGCTAGTGACTCTCGGATTATCTGCTCCGCCTCTTCGTACCTATCTAAATTCCACAGCACCCTTGCTAAGTTGCCCATTGTGAGTATAGTGTGTGGGTGTTCCTTTCTAAGGACTTTCTTTGTTATCGCTAGTACTTCTTGGAATATTTGCTCCGCCTCTTCATACTTGTCTTGCTCACAAAAAAGCATCCCTAGGTTGCCCAAACTAGGTATAGTGTCTTCATGCTCCTTTCCAAAGTCTTTTTCATTCAGAGCTATTATCTGACGATAAATATTCTCTGCATCTTCGAAATAGCCCTGGATCTTTAGTGCAATTGCTAGGTTATTTTTGACACCCCTTGTCCATCCATGCTCTTGGCCGAAAGTCTTTTCCCACAACACTATTGCCTCTCTAAACAGCGTTTCTGCTTCTCTGTGTTTATTTTGCACGCATAGTGCCTCGCCTAACCCATTCTTGTAAACTGCGAAAAGTGGATGCTCTTCATAAAACACATCGACTGCTCTGAACACCAGCTGACGGTATGTTTCCTCGGCCGACCTGTAGTGTCCTAGAATCATTTCGCATGCTCCTATCTGCTCAAGCAAATTCAATCCTACATTTCTCTTGGAGATTTCAGGCACCTCTATGAGGTGTTTTGCATGGGGCAGATATGCCGTCCACACTTCTCTTGTTTTATAATCGTCGAGCGGCACGATCTCTTCTAATCTTGCAATTGCCTTTTCCACACACTCGAGCCATTGATTCTGTGATTTTAGCCATCCCCGCATAGCCAAGTGAACTAATGGGTGGACATCGAATGATCTTCTCGGCCTTTGCGTCTGTTCTTGTTGAAATTTGAACTCGTCTTCTGCAACCTTTCGCTCAGTAACAAAAGCGTATGCTTTTAGCATTCCCATCGCCTTCGTATTTTCTAGTTGTGACCCTTCGACTGGAAGCATTGACTCTGGTATATCATCGTTTGCTGTACACGCCATGAATGACAGGTAGTCGGCCGCTAATCTGTCGCGTGATTTGATCTGCTCAAATGAGATGTACCAAGTTGTTGCAATAGGATTTTTCATATCTCGATACCTTCCTTGGTCTTGGAACTCTTCACTGAGAAGCTGAGTAGCCTGTTTCTCACTCGCTCTATACAGTCGTATATATTTTGAAAGTTGAATGTCGTTCTGGTTGATGAATGCTGCCGCCTGGACGATTGCGAGGGCAAGGCAAGTGACCATATCGAGAAATTCGTCAGCTGTTACCTCATCCTTAACCATGTGTTGGTACTTTTCGAACAAGCGTGTTCTTAAGACCTCCTTAGCATCTTCCCTGTCGAGCATGCCTAGCTCTATGACGTTGTTTGCAGCTAGGTTGTGTGCGGCCTTTACCACTCAGGTGGTAAAGATTAGAGAGCCTTTTTGGCTGTATGGAAGATAGTCGATTATCCGATCCCCCTTTCCCCCTCCTGTAAGTGGGTTGAAGAGTATCCTCTCGTCGTCCGCATTGTCAATAATCATCAACCACTGCCCAAAACTTTCGTCACTCAGCCATGCCTTGACAAGCGTTTTGACATCGGCCCTAGTATCTGTGATGCCAGGTATGCGAAGGAGTAGTCCTATCTCTCGGTATGCCTGTTCAAATTCTGATTGGCTCATTGCAGGCACCCAGAATACGGCACGCTGAGGCTGCTGCTCCCGCGTTCGATACGCTGTCTCCAGAGCGAGAGCTGTCTTCCCACAACCACCAAGGCCGTATACAGCATATCGACAACAACCTTCCGAGGCTATGTGGGTATTGAGTAGGGCAAGCTGTTTCCCGCGACCGACGAAGGATTGTGGTCTAGGTAGTGGAACAAACCATGGGGCTGTTGTGTGTCAGCATAGTACACCTACATTCTATTGACAATTCAACGTTCTATTCCCATGTTCCTACGTGCTAGTTTGCTTTACACAGATCTGCTACTGACCTTCAGGTCGCCCTTTCATGTCTTTGACTGTGGTTGGTTGTATTCTGCATAACAGCTCCCTTGTGAACGCAGCCGCATTACCAGCTGCATGCGCTCTCCACAAGTCATTTTTGTGTGAATCTGCGTAATCAGAGATACCACGAACAACGAGGCATCGTCTACTTGCGTCAACACCTGCCGCTTCCATTTCCACACAAAGTGCTCCATTGCATCGCACTCTAATCTTGTCACGTAGCTCAGCGTCCTGGACAACTGCGTTACCTGTAGCAATCCTCCCTTGATGAAAGACTAACGTTTGTAGGTCCTCCTCGGTTCTTTGGGGGCGTTGAACGAGTTTGCTTGCATCGCAATCTTTGCATCCAGATCCGTAGCTGCCGATATGGTGATGTTCAGCCCTGAAAAGTTTGTCATTCTCGAGGCCTGGATGGGCAAATCTCTTCGCTCGCTTCGTGCGCTGCAACCTCCGAAGTTGCACACCGAAAGAAGTTTTTCCCATTTCATGGTCGCTAGCAAGGATACCGAGTGCTTGGGTAAGTCTCCAGTCTGGGTTTTGCATCATGCCCACCATGTGGAATTTTCCGTCAACTCTAGCTTTACCCCTTTCGTGGTACACACACGCGGGTCCGTCGTCACCAGGCCATCCCACAACCACATCTCCAAGGTGAATATCATCCAGAGCATCATCAGGTACTTCTTCGCGGGGGATACCGCCTCCAACTCCCACAAGCACCGCCATGCGAATGTTAGGAAATGTCTTGAACATGGGCCCTGTTAAGCGCCCGGCGTTGACATTACCTGTCCCTCCCTGTGGACAAGTCGCAACAACGACTGCGTGACCATTGATAGTGCCGCATACGTAAGTATTTTCGTCGTAGTGGGTATTGTAAGGCGGTGTTGGGTGCTCTTCATCAAGCATCAGCCTCGCAGGCAACAGTTCGAGGTCAGCTACGGGACATATCCAAGCGACGTGATAATCTGCACAACTGGTGTGCATATTGCTGGATGGCATTCCCGAAAGTGCGACTGGGGTTGAAAACTCCCGAAAGTATGACTGTGGTTGAAAGCAAGGTAGTACTAAATTAAATAGACATGCTGTTTCAGAGAGGATGAGTGTGCAACCAAGCAATGTCGCTTCAGCCTCGTCGCATTGATTCTGCCTGATCGACCTATTTCAGCCTTCTCAACACAGGACCACGCCCCACATCGCTGCGCCACACATATTCCGCTCGTTGGTTACTCAAGGCGCTTCTGTCGCGAATCATGACCAAAGAAGTGATCATGCTTGGGATTAGCATTCATGAAGGATCAGGGACCTGCTTCCTAGGCATTTGAGATATCTAGGTAATTTTCCTTCATGTAGCTTCTACCTGTTCGCACCCACCTTTACTTCAACATGGACGAATTACCCGTCCACAACGTACCTCTAGGCCCGAAAAGCAGAACGCAAGACAAGTTTGAAAATGCATGGATAGCCAGCACAGCCGACAAAAATATCACATTGCACAGCTTCCGTCGATTTAAAACTACCCATCTACTAAATCTACGTTTCCTAGAAGACGAAATTGCCCAAATGGACCACATTTTGTACCAAGCCGGCCTCGGCCTCAACTTGCCCATCTCCTCGTTCGATCGACTTGGTCTCAAGAACAACAAAAGAGATTCGAAAGCTCCCAGTATCGATGAAGTGATCACTCCAGAATTCGTCTTAAAGCTCCGCGGTCTTTTGAAGGAATATGGTACGTACATAGTAGCCTCTGAACTACACATCAACTACCCCCACTAACACGAAACCCCGGATCCAAAAAGACGAAGCCCTAGCAGCCTTCAACAAAATTATGGCGATGGAAATCAACTCCCTACTCGACGACGATCTCCTCTCCAGTCTACGTAGCGACCTCAGTCTGGGAGAGAAATATAAAACGAGACTGCTACGAGTCGATCTCGGAACGCGAGAGCGCGTTGATCCGTTCCAGCGCTGGCTCTACAAGTACCTGCGCTTCTTCAGATTTAGGAAACTCAGGAGGAAGGACCAGAATAACCCTGAAGACTTGGGCTCGACTTCGAGCTGGCGCCGCTTCCAGCACCGCCGCCACCAATGGTTGTACTCAGACTCTCTTCTCATCGCCGAAATCACAGGGCGTCTACTCACCGCAGCATTTACAGCCATATTCCTCATTGCTCCTTTGGTTATTCTATCGCACGAATCATCTAAGAACGTTCAGTTGGCGATTATCGCGGCGTGGATACTCGGGCTATCATTTATCGTCTCGCTTTTCCTCAAAGTGACTAGCTTCGAGATGATGGCCGTGGCAGCAGCTTACGCTGCTATTTTATCCGTTTTCGTATCCAATGTACCTGCAGATACTAGGACAAGTGTGAATTAGTTAATCACAAGAGCGCTGCGCATGTACACGAGAC
Source organism: Bipolaris bicolor (assembly GCA_026262445.1). Lineage (NCBI taxonomy): Eukaryota > Fungi > Ascomycota > Dothideomycetes > Pleosporales > Pleosporaceae > Bipolaris > Bipolaris bicolor. The sequence goes on along the minus strand of JAODYD010000004.1, from coordinate 1,579,144 downwards.
TTTTATAGTTCAGTTTAGACACTTTCAGGTACCATCTTTCTTCACGCTAACGGCATTTGCATCTTGAGCAGAGTGGTATGAGAATAAGGTCTGTTATTCGAAAAAAAAAAAGGAAACTCGAGTCAGGATGATTGCACTCGGTCAAGTAACTACGCTACACTAATAATTCTCTAAACGTACTTTCTCGTCTAACTAGCATCGCGGACACCACTAAACAGCCCTGTGCTATAATCACACGCACACAACTACTTCTCTTCGTCATCAACCAACCTCTCGCTTTACCCCATATACTAAGTACACAAAAAAGAAAAATGGGGATCAAACGCTTAGAAGGCGACAGCCTTCATGCCGCGCTTAGCAGGCATGTTGGCGAGATTGGCGCGACGGACGCGCGGAGAAGTGAGGAAGCCGACCGGGAGCTTGATGGTTGCCTCGCCGGCTGCTTCTTGTTGCTGTTCCTGTGCGGCGGGCGCTTCAGCGGGCGCTTCAGCAGGTGCCTCGGCAGGTGCTTCGGCAGGGGCTGAGGCTTCGGCCTCGCCCTTGTTGTCTTGCACAGCCTCCTCAGCGGGCTTCTCGGCTTGAGCAGCCTCCTCTTGCTTCTTCTTTTCCTCCTCAGCAGCCTGCTTGTCAGCCTCCTCCTGCTTCTTCTTCTCTTCTTCGGCGGCCTTCTTGTCAGCCTCCTCCTGCTTCTTCTGTTCCTCTGCAGCCTTCTTCTCCTCTTCCTGAGCAGCCTTGTCAGCCTCTTCCTTGGCCTTCTTCTCTTCCTCGGCCTTCTTCTTCTCCTCTTCAGCTGCCTTCTTCTGCTCCTCTTCGGCCTTCTTCTTCTCTTCCTCGGCAGCACCGGTTTCAGCAGGCGCAGCAGGGGTGCTCATGGCCGGGGAAGCAGTCATGTTGGCAGCACCAGTAGCCTCTGCAGCCTGATCCATAATCAAAGAGAAGCTCTCGGTAACCTCAGCCGCAGGAGGAGCAGATGATGTAGGGGGTGCAGCTTCGCTACCGTTCATGCCACCGGCGGCTGGGGGCATTTCAGCAGCGGGAGGTGGAGATGGCATTTCAGCGGGAACATGAGGCATCTTGGCAGGAGGTGTCATCTCAGCGGCAGGAGGCATCTCCGCGGCAGGGGGTGGAGGAGGTGCCATTGTATGGGCAGGGGCAGGTGGTGGCATCACATGAGCGGGAGGCGGCGGTGGCATCTCTGCAGCGGGAGGTGGAGGGGGTGCCATAGTATGAGCAGGAGGTGGGGGTGGCATCTCGGCGGGGGGAGGTGGTGGTGGTGGCATCTCAGCAGCGGGAGGAGGGGGCATAACATGTGTAGGGGCCGGGGCAGGAGTCTCGTGAGGCATAGCAGCAGGTGGTGGAGGTGGTGGAGGAGTGGCAGCTGGAGCCTCTGTCTTCATGGCCATGGAGATGCTGGCCATTTCCCGCGAGACGTGCATAGCTTCCATGGCATCAGCCGACGCCTTGTGGGCAGCGTCCTTTGCCTTCTCAGATGCGACGTGCATGGATTCCATGGCTGCTGCAGCCTCCTGGTGTGCCTTTTCCTTTGCTTCGGCTTCTGCTTGGTGCATAGCCTCCATCTGCTTAGCAGCCTCTTGGTGGGCCTTCTCCTTTGCCTCTGCCTCTGCCTGATGCATGGCTTCCATCTGCTTAGCAGCCTCTTGATGAGCTTTTTCTTTGGCCTCTGCTTCAGCTGCATGCATTGCCTCCATAGCATCCGCGGCAGCTTTGCCGGGATCAACTCCGGCTGCTGGTGCTGGTGCAGCCTCAGCAGGCATTTGCGTGCGCGCGACGACGCGAGTAGGCTTGAGGTTTGCGTTCGGGAGTAGCTGTACGTTCTTTGGAAGAGGACCGGCGGCTACGGCCGCAGCCGAAAGGAGAGTGAGTAGTGGATAGATAGTCTTCATTATGAATGGTTGGGTTCGTTTTTTTTGTTTTCCTGAAAGGACTGGATGCGGATCACCGAGTGTCTGTGTATTACAATGGTAAAATGAAGGAATGAAGAGCACAGCTCAACAATGATTAAAATATGAGTGCTCGGCACTGTTGAAAAGAAGGTAAGGGACTTGAAGACGGCGTTGATGAAAGAGATGACAAAACCTATGAGGCGTTGGGTCTTTCGCGTTATATGTACTTTGGGCTGTTGCTCAGAAATAAGGCCGAATCGGAACATCGATCTGGGAGCAAAAACATTACGTGGAGTCGGTGTAAACTTGCAAGTGTTTGATCTCGGTCTCCTGGCCACATTCTCTGCATAGCCATGATGCCTTGAGGCACCAGGGCGACCAGACAGGGCAACCCAAAGGCAATCTCCCCACTCTTCTCCAACATGTACAGCTGCCACTTTGCCGTCTAGCCGCAAGTGATGGTGCTTGGCACGAACGTGCTAGGGTAAAACCCATGTGCTGGATGAGGCGCTGGGCAACGAGGTCCAATCAGAGACGTTAAATACCAGCGGGCAGACCAAGAGCGCAACTTCAGCGGTGGCAGTCTTGGCCTGACAGGAACTGTCACAGAATACGTAGCAAGTCCAGATGCAGGAATATTGCAGTGTTGAGGCTCTGTTGGTCGATGCCATAAGGCCTATGCGCGTTAGGGATGTGAGGCGAATAAGGTTTCAACATTCCGGAACGAGCAACGGCCCGCATGTCCTGACAGCCTCGAACCCCAGGCCCAAGCCACCGTCCCTACCAGAGGCCGATATTGATGTCAGTGATTCTAGCTCTTGGAGGTTCTTGAGGGTCCCCCAGGTCCCTGTTCGTGTTTGCAAAACCCGTTGTAGCAAAGTGCCTGGTTTCAGCGCACGCCACGGCGCCGGTTGCGACCTCATCCGAAGTAAGGCAGTGGGATACAATCGAATCAGGATTTTTTCTTCTTGGTAGTCGGAATGTGTTGCCGGAGGAGCTGATGCGATCGAGGAAGCAGAGACCGGGTTGTCGTGATACTGGCGCGATGGGATGATGGCAAGCTGTAACTGCCTATACCACAAGGCAAAGAGAAACAGATCAGACACCCATACTCATTTCTCTCATGATAGAGTACTCCAGTCTTTCATGTTGATTATACAAAACCATCGCTCGAGACAGAAGGGCATGTTGAAGGTGTCGCGCAATAGTCTCCGCATGCGATGGCGATCGAGGATCTTCAGTCCGAGGGCACGGGCCTAGTAGTGCAGCCGTTGGGACCATACTAGTACCAATCATCGCATATTCAACCTCGGAATTCATATACGCAGCAAGGGCAGCACAAAATCTCTCCTGGAACCGCTCGTTAAACCCTTGGAAATCACGGCAAAGCATAAAGTTTTATTTCTTCGGGAACAACCCATGATCATGCGCGGCGGTACTATGTCCATGTTCCATGGTCGCAACCAGCCCTGTCCTTTGTCAAACAATGTGGGAAATCTCGGTATGAGGCGTCAAACGCACCCAATGCACCCAGAAAGAAGGTTTGCACCCGTCTGATCGGACGACGATCTTCATGCCTTTAAAGAGTTTTACCATACCAATGCTAGCAAGGCCGTTGTTAAATGGCTCTAGCCTAGTATACAGTCCTACACAAGTCGATCCAACTGGTCTCTTAAGAAGGGTACCGAAAATATCCTGCATTTATGGAACGTACAATGCCCGATGAAGGATTCTCGTTTCTTTTGTCCAATGCGGATGTTGGAACCGGCAATGCTCTCACGGAGCCACAATAGTTTGGCAAACGTATTCGCAAGGCATGAAATCTTGCGATTCTGATTCTCGAGAGGTCTCATTATATGCTAGCCTTGAGCATATTGGGAGTGGAGTTGTTTCCCAGACATCCTTAGATGAAAAGGCACCCATTGTTCAATAGTCGGTCTTGACCTAGGATGCGGCAGAGGTTTCAGTACAAAAAAAGGCAGCGCAGTAGATAGTTCAAACAAACTCAAAGGTCTGCTGACTGTCCTCCGTCAAGTGCCCATCTCTGAACAACTCACCGTCCATCAATCCAAAAATGAAGCCACCGCCAACGACTTGATGACGGCTACCTGACAGGCGTATGATAGTAGGATATGGACATCCTGCGACAATACAAACATCGTCCCCTACCAAAACACCACGGGTTGTAAAGCCTATATAGCCCTTCTCCGTGACTATTAAGCTTTTTCTGTCGGCCCAATCCATGATTCTTCGCCTCATAGTCTCAAGGCTGACACGTTCTGAAGGAATTTGCCAATCTATGTCTGCTTGGAAAGCGTCGGGGTATGGTTCAGATCCCCAAAAAGGCGCCATACGTTGTTGTGGGGTCATTGCAAGGAAAGCGCTATGGTCTTTAGCGTCCTTGTATGGCTCAACCAGATGATCGATGGCCCCGGTAACTGCCGCGAATCGCAAGCTCATTGAAATTTCGTCTGGAACAGATTCAAACACGGTCATGAGATTGTTCTGTTCGACAAAATTGAGGAGTCGCCCATGCAACATGGGTTTTTCCTTCCCACAGTCTAGTAGCCAGTGCAAGAATGTACGGATGTCATACATTGAAACTCGGTATTGAAAGTTGTCTACGGAGCGATATTCGAGGATATTACAGCAAATTGCTTGGAGGAAGGTAGCACCCGTTGGATGAGACGTGGTAATGTTAGATACAATGAAATCGAATAACACTTCTGTCACCTGTTGAGGAGTCGAAAATTGGAGGACTGACTGAACGGTGTCTACTAAACACCTAGAGGCCCGTAGCAACTGAAGAGAAGTTGTGGGGAAGATTCTTGCTTTCCATCCTCCATGGTCATGCACACCAATCCAGCCTTGATTGGTATATTCGATCCAATCTGTGCGAAAATTCGGCGTCCAGGACGGCAGATTCGGGACGCAGGGATCGGTATTACTGTCCGGCTCTTGTCGAAGGATGAGGAGTTCGCTTTGTTCGGCGACATTCTTAACTAATTCTATAAACACTTGCGCTACTGGCTTGGTATAGTCGACAGTGACAGGTATAGGACCTTCACAAAAACCCAATATTCCATAGATTTTGTCGCGAGGATCTGTTGCATCGCATAGCATCAGGCTTGATACCACATCAAGGATGTTCCCCAGATTGGATAACCATAGTTCAAGCGTGGGAGGTGAGGTAAGTTCCCACAAAGCAGTAATGATCCCATCAGCACTGTCCTTCCACTGAATGCTTTGACATCGAATACAACTGATGATGTCCCGGAAAACCATGATCATATTGAATGATATAGACACGGAGCCGGAAATCATTGTTACTTTGGGTGGAAGAACGAGCTCTTGCTGAATCCAAGTCCTATACCAGTATTATCTAGAAAATACCAACCCTATGTCTAGAACATCCGACATGCTCAATGTCGATTTACAGTCCCGAAGATTTTGGGCAATATAATCCTGGAGGCCAAAGCACATTTGGTCGCACTGACCCTTAGCAAATTTGAAAGTGAAGTGATCAATGTCCTCAACACGCTTGGTGAAGTCACCCACAAAACTGCGGATGAGAGAAAATACACGTTCCGCGCTACGATCGTCATCTTCACCCAGCCATGCGTAAGTCAGTGTGGTCTTGGAATACAGTTTGCTCATCATGGCCACCTGAGAATTCCTTTCATCGAGATCTTGCTGGTTGATACACACTGTATCGACCCAGAGAATGACTTCTGGGTCGGACTGACGGATACGCCGTAGTGCAGCTTCGAGATTGTGGGTAACCTGAACTCTGATACCATTGACTATAATGTATTTGGTGATGTCCCTTCGGCCCCATTCGTAGGATAGAGCCTTGTATGATGGTTGTTCGGCAAGACTAGTAGTGAAGAGCTGGCACGAGATGATGCTTTCCGGGATGTTGGTGGGACGTATGCGAAGAAGTCGAAACTCTTCTCGGGTTGGGTCAAGTGGTTGGTAAAGTGAGGTGTTTGCCATCTGGAAAGCTTACAGTGTGGAAAGGCAGCTGCAGTTTTCATGTTTCTGTGGAAGCGGGATGTTCCGATCTTAAACAGCTGGTGCTGCCAGGGCATGTTGGGGGCGGTTTTCAGTTGCCTCGTATGTCAGGCAGGGTGGCTGTGGATGCCCACGCGCTAGAGGATCGTGGCGGTGCATGCGAGAGATGCTTGCACAGCCACTAAACATCACCACAACAGCTACTATCCATGACTGCACCAGTCGAGCTCAAAACGTCCGTTTATATCGCCCATAATCGCGGCCAAGCACCACATATCAAGGAACGGCTGTTCCCTCCACAACCACGCCCTGCAGTTCACAATGGCCATCCGCATCTACCCCGCGACCCCTTCCGTTGCCCCACGTCTCGCTAGTATTCATGTATCAGCCTTCTCTTCCAACCGGCTCATGCGCGCCATCTATCCTACGCCAGCAATTTGGGCAGCATTTGAACGCGCCGTAGAAGAAAAGCTAATCGCTGACATGCTCGATGAAAGGACGAGTGTGATGGTTGCACAGTCTGCAGAAACGGAAAAGGATGGTAGAGGAGAAATAGTAGGATTTGCAGTGTGGTGCCATGCTTGTCCGGAAGACAAAGAGGAGAAAAGGAGCAGCGATGTCAAAAAGACATATACAGCACCGCATTGGAATCTACCAGAGGGCACAGATTGGGAGATTTTAAATGCGTGGAGAGCTGCTGCTGCGAAAGTCGCGGAGCATACTATTGGGGATTGTCGACATTACGGTGAGTATACATGTCACGTTTCGTTTCTAACTGACTCTTGGTAATTTCGACCTCGACAGAACTATCCTGGGTCGCCGTATCACCAAGCCATGGCCGCCAAGGCGTGGGCAGAATGCTACTTGACTGGGGCCTCGACACATGCAACAAGCAACGAGTGCCTGCGTACTTGGAAAGCACTGTGGAGGCGGCCGAGAGATTTTATGCAAAAGCTGGATTTGAGGAAAAAGGGAGAATTCAGTTGGTGGTCAAGGGCGAGTTGTACGAGGAAGTTGCTTGTGTATATGAACCAAGTAGTATGCAAGACGAGGATGACGCGAGGCTGAGATGAAGGGCCGCTTGAGGATATTCAGCTCCCAAACACACCCAGTACGCCTACGCGATGATGACGGATACAGCAACCCAGCAACCAGGGTGGATCGATAAGTACCCGGTTCCCACACACGGTCAGTCATTCAGAGGATCTGCGTAGGCTATGATCTCTTGACGGGGTTCTCGCTAAAGATGCGATCTGCTCGGGATCGGTTTTGAGTGCCGGGACGCGCCATGAGGTGCGTCATGGGCATGCTAGCGGAACAACCTTCCCTGCTGGGACGCAGGGGTTCCGCTCCCATTGGCATCTCGTTTGTTGGTTCAGTCAGGTACTATTTCCGGGTAACTGAAAAGATCTTCAGCAACATGCGGGATTCGCCTTCGGGATGGATGGAAAGGGTTTAGGACATTGTGTAATATTTCGTCATGTTGAGGTGATTGCTGAGGAGAAGGTTTTGTCCGTGTTCTACATGCGAATTTTACCTAGGCACACGGAGTAATACACTATATGCTAATATGACAGTGCAGATGGTGCATGCTAGTTCAATTCGCTCAGCCAGAGAGCCGTGATATCTGTGCAAAGCAACACATATGCGCGTGACCGTAACGGCGAGTGCATTTGCAAAAGGAGGCGGTCTACGATACTCCTTTCTGTATAGCAGATATACCGCATACACACATATAGTACTGTATAGTAGATAGCAGATACCCCTTGGAGGCACGTCGCAGAGAGGCCATAGTCAGGGACGGTGTGGATCCAGCGATGCTTCTAGAGCGTGCTCTAATTTGCTGCTGACACGGTGGCAGCGCAGCCAAGGAGGGATCGAAGGGGCATTTGGACCAGTGTTGGCGGTCGCAGGCCCCACGGGGACTCGCGTCATCGAGTCGGGGGTGAGGGCGAGTGTGCCGGCGGGTGGTGGTGAGATGGATTTTTTCACAGAGCATGTCGGGTGTCGCTGACTTTAGCCCGTCTGCTGGTGGCGGTGACCAATCAGCGAATCCATGACACACAGATTTCCACTTTCAGCCGGGCCCGTTGCATCACCCGTGACCGACGTCGCCGCCTTTGGCTTCGAGATTGCTCCCATACTTCTCCTTTCGGCGCTTCCCAAGCATCGCTACCATCTCTTGATCCATTCTTCGGATCCACCGCCAGGTCGCGCCCGCGACGCACTGGTCGTTTGGGTTCGCATCGACGGCCGCAAACGCAGTTGGGCCCATGAGGTAACGCCGACGACGACTCACTGCCCAAGCCCTGAGCACCCAGCACCACGCCGATATATGCTGGACTCCCCTCAAACCACATCTGCCCTCATCCCTTTGGTCCACACAAAAGCATTTTCTCTCTCTTCATTGCCATCTCCCCTTCCGGGCGCCCCATCCCCCCGCAATGGAGCCCACTTCGTCCCATTCATCTGATCGCACAAACGTCGATGCTCACGAGCTCGACCACCTTGCCCCCACCTACCCAACACCCTCAGTACAGCCTGAGCAGGCGACGGGCAGGACACGGGTGCGCTTCAATAGCTCAGCCAATGTTGAAGTCCCCATTTCTCCCCAGCTCTCCCCTAGCAATGAGCCCGTTCAAGGGTCCGATTCGGCAGAAAACACTGTCGACCAGCACACGGCCGATGCCGAAGAGCTGCTCAATGCCCACAATGCCCGCCTTGCACATGCTGAAACCGCACGTGTTGAGAGTTCAGAAGGTCATGCTTTTAATGACACCGACTCGGACGGCGGCTATGCCGTGACGGGCAACAACAATGGAGGCATCTTCTATCAGATCCTCCAGACATACAAGAACCCCGTACCTGCCTTTCCCGACGCCGCCTCCGAGCACAGCAACACCACCCCTCCCCATCCCGTCTCTTCTTCTGGCGCCAACACGCCAAAACGGAAATGGTACAATGCCAACAAACCCATCCAGTCAACCGACACACTGGCTACTCTGATTGGTGCTTCGGCCAAGTTGGCCAACCCCAAAGATGAAAAGAAAGACCCTCCTATGCGACCACGCCAGCACAAGCGGACGGCCAGTGGTGGCATTGTTGCAAAAGTCTGGAAGGCCAAAGAAGACCAGGACGCCAAGATCAAGATTCATGTGGCCAACATCCTCAAGCGACAGCAATACATCATTCGCATGTGCCGTGCTCTCATGCTTTTTGGCGCACCCACTCATCGCCTCGAGGAATATCTTGCCATGACAGCAAAGGTTCTCGAGATTAACAGCCAGTTTCTCTACATCCCTGGTTGTATGATCATTTCCTTCGACGACAACCTTACTCATACCGCCGAAGTCAAGATTGTCCGCACTTCCCAGGGCGTCAACCTGGGTAAGCTCAAAGACACCCATGAGATTTACAAGGAGGTCCTGCATGATGTCATCAGTCTCGACGAAGCTCTTGCCCGCCTCGATACCGTCATCAACGCGAAAGACCGCCACCCCGTCTGGTTGACCGTCATCATGTATGGCTTGGCCAGCGCGGCCGTTTCCGTCTTCTTCTCAGCTCGCTTCATTGACATGCCTATTATCCTCGCCCTTGGTATGGTTTTGGGCGTACTCCAATTGGTCATCGCTCCACTATCCAAGACGTATAGCACTGTTTTCGAAATCTCGGCTACCATTCTCATGAGCTTCCTTGCTCGTGCTTTTGGCAGCATCAACAATGGAAACCTCTTCTGTTTCTCAGCCATTGCACAGAGCGCCATCGCCTTGATCCTTCCCGGGTGGTTGGTCCTGAGTTCTGCCCTCGAACTCCAGTCCCGTGCCATTGTGCCCGGCTCCATCCGACTCGTCTTTGCCATCATCTATTCTCTCTTTCTGGGATATGGCATAACCGTCGGCACGGCCATCTACGGTGCTATCGATAGCAATGCTACCAACGCAACCCAATGCCAGGAACCCCTACACCCATACTGGAGCTTCCTCTTCGTTCCTCTGTACGTCTTCTTCACGACTTTCACCGTACAAGCAAAGTACAAGCAAATGCCTGCCATGATTATCATTGCATTTGCTGGTTACTTGGTCAACTTCTACGCCAGCAAGAAATTCTCGTCCTCTGCTCCAATCGCATACACATTTGGTGCCTTTACCGTCGGTGTTTTGGCCAACCTCTACAGTCGACTGCGCCACGGAGTTGCTGCTGCTGTCCTCCTACCCGCCGTCTATGTACAGGTGCCTGGATCTCTTGCATCAAGCGGGAGTATCAACTCTGCTCTGAAAACCGCATCCGCCTTGATCAAAGGCGCAGCAGGAGCGGCTGATGTAAGACACTTGATAAAATCTCAAATAGTCACTTCTAACGCAAATTAGTCGAGTCCCGATAGTTTGAACGCTATTGTCTTCAACGTCGCAGCTTCCATGATTCAGATTGCCATTGGCATTACTGTCGGCTTGTTCATGGCAGCCCTCCTCGTCTACCCAATGGGCAAACGACGGAGTGGTCTCTGGACTCTATAGAGTATACCCTTTGATTGTTTTTTTCTTGTTCTGCATAGCGATACGGCGTCTCGGAAAACTAAAAGCGAAGGCGTTTGGGGGAGTTTGCATGCTAATCACGAGTAGTTGTCAACACTACCACGTTCAATCTGGTGGGTGCCTCATGGCAATGCGTGGTGTCGAGGTGAAGTGTGAAGGTAAGCCCCATTGCAGCTATGGTCGATTCCAGCGCAACCTCCGAGCAACCTTCGACCGCCTTGCGACAATCATTCCCTACCCCGGTAGCCGCTGCGACATACCATATCCATTCGGCCACTCCCGCAGCCTTTGTACCACATTCCCTCCCGGTTATTCCCGCAGCCTTTGCGACATCCTCCACCTGGTCACCTAGCAACCCTTGCCTAAACCATCCACCCGGTCATTCCCAAAGCCCTTTGCCGTATACCCACCCGGATAATCCCATAACCTTGGAGTCCTTGCCCTTCCGGAAATCCCCTCGGAGCCCCCTTTGGAACCCTGGACCCTTTTGAAAATGCCCTCACGATTTGGTTTCCTTCCTTGGCCACCTTTAGTTTACTTTCCCTTTGCGACAATTTACTTACTTTAGGACCTGCGATTACCGATTGCGACATATGCCGTACCCTCCGGTCCCTCTTGCATACGGCCTTCCAAGCAGTACCCAATCCCTGCACCTTTGCGTCCTCGTGTTCTGCCCATGATGCTTTGTTTATGTTTGCAAAGCTCATGCCAGTGCGAGGATGATGTCCATGTGTTCAATGTGATGACTGTTATGATCTTATGCCTGTGAAGATATGAATTTCTAACCTCGGTAAAGTGGGCATGTTGGAGATGAGAGTTGGATATTATAGGGATTGATGGGAGTTGGCAGTAAATAGACGATAGAAATATTATGATTGAGTTTGGAACATGGTCTCGACAAGTATGGATTCTCTTAGTGGTGCATTTCCCAGTTGACCCAAGTGCTCAGGTCGAGTAGTGCATGTTGGACGTGGGATTGAATGAATCGGTTGTTGAAGTATGGCCTAGCAGCTGCAGTTGCTTCAAGTGAGCACTAGTATTTGATGTCTTTCTTGCTTATTCGATCATCAAATCCTTACACTACACTCGACATGTACTTGGATATCCAGAGGTGGTGTTGTGAAAGACGACAGAGAGTGAATAGTTGAGGAGGAGGACGAAGACGAAGAGGACGAAAAAGAGAGGAAGTCCAAGATGCAGTCAAAGTCCAAACCCATCACTCCACGTGAACAATTGCTGATCAAGCCTCTCTCACACACACACACACACACACACACACACACACACACACACACACACACACACACACACACACACACACACACACACACACACAAGCCACTGCCCAATCCACACAATGATGTCGCCATACCTATCCCGCGCCCAAGCCTGCATACGTACGCAAGCAACACACGCAAGCAATCTAAGTAAGCAACAAGCGTACCCAAGCTTTTCTCTCTCTCTCTCTCTCTTCGCACGACACGCCCAAACGCTACGTCAGTGCATGAAACCGAGGATTGCAAAGAAAGTAAAGTTGAGGCTCAAAATCCACGCACCCATGCGCGTCCCTGCATCCTGACGTCAAAGGCTTTTTCACACACGCGCGCGCAGTCTCTCTCAACCAACAAATGACACAAAAAGGCGAAGAAGAAGAAGAAGAAGAAGTGCATGTGCGTCTAGAAGGATGCATGGAAGGAACGCACTGGCCATCACCCGATTGCTGCAGTCAGGATATGTATGTATGTACTAAGACCCTTGCTGGAATGGCTGGCTTTGGCTGGGCTGCAGCTTGGGTCGACTTTTGGTCTTGGTTATGGGGGGGGGGGGG
>JAODYD010000004.1:1518144-1560411 GCA_026262445.1 Bipolaris bicolor | reverse complement strand
CCCCACCGCTAACGTAACTAGTCCACCTGCCACACTTCCCGTCCCGCGTATACCTGCCACTCTACACAGTCGAAGCCAGACAAGCGCACGTCTCCAGCTTCCATACCCCAACGTTAGCAGTACCCGCATCAAACCAAGTGCCATTGCGCAACAAAACCAGTCAAATCGGCACCAGCTCCCTTATGCGTCCTAGTTCGCACCACATCTTCTGTCCCGGCTTCCCCGTAGTCTACTTCCCATCCATCGCCTGTTTTATTTATTTTTTTAAGGTTTCTTGGTCCAAGTACGTACGTACGTGTAAGTAGTTAGTTAGTTAGTTAGTTAGTTAGTTAGTCTAAAATAAGGAACGTTGCTGTTCGGGGATTCCCGTAGCCTCGTCTAGTCTACACCTACGTAGCTTCGAGCTCCTTTCGCCGCCACAGTAGGCGGAGGTGTGGTGTGATGGTGGCGTAGCGCAGTGGCGCGGCGAGCGGCGAGCGGAGAGAGGTACAGTGGTAGGTGTCACGTGAGGGGTGGCGATGGCAAAAATGTGGGAAAGTTTGGGACCGAAGGGGGTGTAGTTGCGGGACGGGATGAGGGATAAGCGGCGGGGGGAAGTTGTATAGTGGTACACTACGGTATGGACCCTTTTTGGGATGGGCGGGATATGTTACATGGCTTTGTAACGGTTGCGGCTCTGTTTTTTTTTTGATAGTCGGATTTTTGCGGGTTTGCGTTTCTGAAGTGGTCTGAGGATGGAGGTTGAGTATACGAAGAGAGAGTCGTATGATGGTCGTACGTTTTTTCCTTGGTGATAGGGGATACCAGTTTGTTGAGGGTTTGAGATTTGGGACGATGTGAGGGAATGATGTGGGATGGGGAATAGAAATGTGCTAGAGGATCGGGATGGGCGAGAGTTGAGTTGTTTGGGTACCGTGAGTAGCGAGTGGAGTTGGGAGATGAAACGAACTGCATAATAGTAGCACGATATTGCTTGTGATTGCAAATACGAGTGGTTACAGGTTATGGTATCATGGAATATCAATGAGTGACCTGAGATCCGAAACTAGACAGTAGCTTAGCGAAGGAATATCACGACAAAGAGCCGGTCGCACATTCACATTCGCGTTAAAATAAAGTTGAGGTTTTATTTTCCCCGGCATTTCCATGTCTTGTATTTGTTCGATCTGGTGTTGTCGGAAAAAAGTAAACAGAAATGTAGGAATCGGTGAAACGTCATTGGCATATGTTTTCTTTCTGTAAACTATCTTTGCTTTTTTAGTTAACGAGCTGAGATTTTATAGTTGATCAATCAACTAACTATAGTTAACTATTCTATGTATTTGCTGTTTGCGAAATTGAGACACCGTTCAAAGGTTCCCCGCAAAAGTATGTCCGCAAGTGGCACTCATCGGTCTCGCAGTGTCTATCATGTCTGATTTTTTGAATTGAGTTTTGTTCTAAAGAGCATCGCTCCTAAAAAAAATACGCTGCAAGCGAAATTATTGCGAGTTCATTGAGCCCATACCTCCCAATGCCATCCTGGTATGCTTAACCATATTCGTAAACGCATGTTACCCTCACAAAGCCGAAAAACGCCAGCTCATTCTCATGTCTCGTAGCTCATAGCTCATACCATCTCCCGCAGATCAACACTCCACCGTCGCGGCAAACGCCCCTGTCCCCTGCCCCTCGGGTGCCCCGATAAAATCTCTCTCACTCAACACGCGATCAAACATCAAACAAGCTGTAGCCAGATACCCGCCCTCGGTGCCGTAATAACCCGGCGGCACGACCACATTCTCTGCCCAAAACGCCGTCTTGCACTCGATGTGGTCGCCGTAGCCGTAGCATTGTTGCAGGCACTGCTGTGTCATTTGGGTTTTGTTGGAGGAGAAGGAGGGGTAGTAGGCGCTGTAGAGAGAGGCGTCGGCGGTGGCTGGGGCAGGGAGGAAAGACTGATTGTTGATGTTGCTTATAGTAGGCGGGGCAAGTGGTGTGACGGTGCAGGTGGAAGGGATGGGCACGATTGCAGGGCCGCCGGCTCGTGGGGTGAGGTTGGGTGTCGGGAGGGCGGAGGCGAGGGAGCAGAATGCTGCTGTCGCTGCTGCTGCGGTGAAGATGGTGCGCATGATGAGTGTTGTGATGACGAATTCGCGGAACAACGCGGCAGGTTTGTGACGATAGGAAAGCAGCGGAATATTTTTTTTATCGATTTCGTGAGGTGGGGAGGGTTATAACTCGTACTCGACGCAGGTCTATATGCATATTTATTGACTGTGGCTGTGATGTCAATGTAGATCCGACCAAACCAGCCTCGCGCTTTCAGGGTTCAGCCGCAACGTCGTGTGCGTGCATGCCAGCATTTAGCCTGGCAGAGATCGGCAATCGAAATCCTCGTATGATGTGACTGCGTCTTGCAACGGCTGTCAGCTGTGTTCGTACTTGTGCTCAAAGAGGGTGATGCAATAGTCTGCTTGATTTGATCGGCAGTGGTGGACAAGTCCCGAATGATGTCAAGCGCATTCGCGATGTTGCAGCATGCTTGCGCTTGTCTAGGGTATGCAATAACTCGCTTGGGTATCCTAGGCGGGGAGACACGTTTTATTCTATTTGGGGCGTATAATGTCTCAGTTCGGACCACGTCCGCTGTATTGTTTTGAGCGGTAGTGTCGTGAGTGAGGGATTGGAGTAATTGTTGAGGAATAACGTGGTAGTACTAGAGCTGAGATGGAGAGTGGATTTTGCAGTCACCAATCAGGGTATGTTATCCTATCTGATGGGAGTGCGCTGCATTGCTCTATCTCGACTTTCGCTATGATTTTTTAGTTGGCAAAAAAGATCTCATATGTCTTACCATTCAAATGTGACTCGGGATAGTCTTCTTCACTTTGATATTCAAAACGCGTTATGAGATAAATGGCGTATTGGGAAATGGACTCTTTGGTGAAGTGATGTGACGTAGTTACTTGATTATATTTGGGAAAGTGATGTGAAAAATTGCTGCGGGTAATGGTTACGGGAAATCGGGTTACGTGAAGGGAAGAAGGTACTCGAGTGGCGACAAAGCAAGTTGGAGGAGTTGAAATTCAACATAATTAGAGAAGACATACAAGGGAGTGAAGATGATGAGTATACAGAAAGAGGAGTAGGAATTCGCTTGGTGTATAATTTGGGAGTGGATAAATACGTACATATCATGTTGACAAATCCGTCGAGTTTCTTGCATTTGGAAAAAAATGTTGGAGTGACATAGCCCAGATATATCATACTAAATTCTACTTATATGAAATTATTTATTGGCGAGTGCTTCAAGTGAATATCGTAGACCAAGCTTTTTGGTATGCTCGTACCAGCTGGTTCATATAACGAATTCAAAACGATACCGCACTGTTGTATGAGTAACCAGAGGAATTGATAGTCTCAAGGATTGATGAGTTATAGTGTGGGTGTATTATCGAAAAATATGGAACTTCCATGGTGCAATGCAAGTATGCGGGTAACTTTTTTTTTTTATAACGAAGTAGAGAAATAAATTTTACACAAAACAATTCAATCCGATTTCGAAATGCACTGAGGAGCAAAGACGATGTAGATAGCTTTTGTCATCTTTCATGCTTATGATTAAAGACTCATTCCATTTGAACTATGACGTCTACTGTTTGTTGTACTTGCACACATATTGTATGAGTCCAACTTTGGGGAGCACGTATCACGTGACTGGGCATTGTCACATATATGAGCTCTGTTATCAAGATATTCATCACAATTTAAGTTACCGCCCAGGGATTGTATGATAAATTGGCAAGAACTATAACAGGGAATGCGGTGACGTCAAATGAACTTGGAATAACCATGCCGAATACTCTACTTTCTCAAATCTCACATGGTGCCAAGCAAGACCACGTGTTGGAGAACAAAGGGACATTTTCCAGACTTGTTCCATGGACCAAGAGGTCTAATATTAGTGCACCAGGCATGAATTCAGTGGTTAGAATTGTTTCTGCAGCCTATATCGAGGACATGCTAAGCGTGTCACATTGGACAGGCCTTGGGGTGTATTCGAGACTGGTGGTGTTTACGTTGAAGCAAGGGGATTGTCCACGTAATGGTACACAAGTAGACGGATGCAGCAAAAGCAAGGGGATTTCCTGAAGCGGAAGCGGGCAGACTGGCTTTAATAACATATCATACGGTAGGGCTAGTGCCGAGGGAGCCTGACGCGATTACCTTTGTTTTTCTCCAGGGATGGGGAGAGTGAATAAGCCGTAGAAAGCTAATATGTGGACAAGGCAGTGTCGGCAGTAAGCGCATCGCTGGCAGGCTGAAACTCGTGTTGCGGGATGCTGGACAAGGCCGAGAAGATGACGAGGAGTGGTTGAGAAGTAAATGAATAGGTTGATTGGGCCGAACGCCGCACCGTAAACGGCCGTACGATATACGAGGCTGACATTGAGGGCTTTGCGAGGGGGGGAAGGTTGGGACAATGGAGAGAGGGTAGTATTCAGACGTTATAGTCGTGTATTCATGCGGGCGACTGCGCCACAGGAATGGTGGTGACGGCGACACGGGACGCGTTTCGAAGGGCCCAGTCAATGGACAAACAATGACAGGCAGCGAAGGGGCTCAGTGGGGAGGTGGGTCTGACAGGAAACAAAGTATGAGGCGCATTGGACTAGACGAGATAAGTATGGACGGGTATTGTCAATAGCATGTGCATGTGGGAAAAAGGGCCGGGGCTAATGTGGAGTAAAAGGAGATGGCGAATGGAAGAGCATAAAGATGCATGACTATTAAGTAAGGGTGATGAAGAAGGAGCAGCATAGTGAGAGTGTGACCATGAGTAGGGAAGCGAGGTGGGTGTGGCAGGACTGAATCGAAACGTTTATGCGGATATAGATAGCGGAGTCATGTCGATCTGATAGTCGGAGTAAGTATATGGTTCAATAGTTTGGATAGCGTTGGAGGCGTGGTTGTGGTGGTTGGCGCTATCAAAGGAGAAGATTGTGCAGTGGGACACGAGAGCAACAGGCGGGTGACTGAATTGGGAAGTGCCATGAGGACAGATTAGGCTGAGTGAGAAGATCGGCAGGCGCTGGGAGGGCGCCGAGCTCTGTGTGTTTGTGCGGTACGATGGTAGGGTGGTGACGGTGGTTCCTGCCTTTTGTATCCTGGGGGGAAGGAGTGAGTCTGAGCCCGACTAGTGGCATGTCTATGTAGTGTATACGGTGTCTATGTAGTCTTGAGCACGGCAGTTGTGGCGGATACGGGAGTGCTATGTGGTGCAGCAGCGGCGGTAGGATTGACAACGGCGTGCAAGAGGTTGCTTTTTGTCGCCGATGACGGCAAACGGCTGCGCCTGCAAAGTGCGCAACAGCAGCAGCAGCAGCATCAGCAGCAGCAGCAGCAGCCGGCGTTGGCAGCCGACGCGGGTTGATAGCCATGGCCTGGGGGGCACAGACAGGGGCTGATCCATGTCCCGCACGACACAGCAGGCCACGCACAAGCGGGCAAGGCACCAGGCTGGGAGCGGCGAGCAGAAGCCAAAACCGCCCACTTGCCTAGGGCGAACCTTGGGCCTTGTCAGTGGTAGGAATAGTCGACTTGAAAAAAAAACATGTGCTCCAGTTACCAGAGACTGCTAATGCAGGCGTGGGCACCATTTGGCTGCACAGGCGGGGGAAAGATTGAAAGGACACGAAGGAGCGGCAGCGGGAGAGGGCGTGATTGAAGGGGCGGCGTGGCACCCCGACGACCCTGCATCTAGTTCCATGTAGGTACACGTTGGAGCAATGTCGGTGCAAACCGTTGCGAAGGAAGTGAGTGCTATTCTACTTGGATACTAAGCAAGCAGACCAGTATCAATGTATACATGGCTAGCAGAGTCGAAGCAGCCATGTCAGCAGCGGGCGGAAGGTTGGGCGTAATTATGGGCCTTGTCAAGCCAACCGTCATGGCCCAGGAAATGCTGCCATCTGGACGACGGGGCGCCGGGGGAGGTTGACGCGAGTGGAGGGACAGAGGGACAGAGGGCAGAGATCAGCGTCATTCGCCCCCGAGCAGCGGGTCCCGTGTTTTGCCGAAATGAAGGGCTCGGCGATGCCGGGCTGTGATTGGCTGGCTTGCCGAGTGCGCCCTGACCCCTGCCCTGGACCTGGCGAGGCTGCCCTCCATGACAGGGACGGGACAGAGAAGAAACGATCAGCGAGCGTGTCTAGACTGCAGCCTCTGTGTCGCATCATCGCCATGGCCTCTGCACCCGCCAGCACCAACGCCCTCGCCCTCGCCGCCGCTTCTGCCCATCTTGCCAGCTTGGGGAGGGGGGGAACAGAACCGGGGTTGCCCGTCCCCCCCAATCCCCCTCCCTTTCCCTTGCCTAGTGCTGTTTGACCACACAACCGACAACCGTCTGCACGACCAGGGCTCTGCCGGCCAGGTGCAAATTAATCCGCATCCACAAGCACAACACCGGCCGCCGACTGCAATTTGCACCACGCATGCTATAGGCGGGCGCCATGTGTGCGTGTGTGGCCACAGCCGCTGCGCCTGGCTGCCCTCTCCTGCCCTTTCCCCTCGCCCGCAACTCTACACCTAACTCCCCTCAGCATTTTGCGTCTGTCAAGCCTTCACCACCGTTCGACGAGTGCAAGCGACGACGCAACTACACCCTGTCGAGCGAAGCGGCGTTATATTTGGCCACTATCGAATATCGAATGCACACACCCGCCGCGCCAAACCCTGCCTTTTCCCGTCCTGGAAGCTCCCAAGCCACCGCTAGTCACGAGCTGCTGGAGCCCTTGGTTCTCCTGCAGGGTGCACACGTTAGCCACGCTTGTCCCTGCCAGCCGTCGTTTTGGCCTCGACACCTGGGCGACATCTGCTGCTGACGCCGGCATTGCCCTTCCTTCTCCCTCTTCACCGTCCCGTCGCCCGCGCTGCCTCCCCAAGCCGACTCTTCCTCACCCTCAGCCGACAATTCTCACAGGGCCCTCTCCTCCACCGACACTGCGCGCACCACCAAGCCGCCCGTTGCTTCGCCCTCCCTTCCCTGGCGCCCCTTCGACAAGCCCGCAGCCTTACGCTCTCTCTACCACCTCTCTCCCTCTCCCTCACCACCCACCGATTCTCCGAATCACAAACGCTCCTTTGAATCCCACCCACCTCTTGCTCCCGCAATCGCTCATCCGCCGTAATCAGCCCCTTGCTTCTTGCCAACCGTCGCTCTCGTTCCTTTTTGCCAGCACAAGCTCCGGACTCCAACGCGCGCTTCAGCCCCGCTGGACCCATTCAAGACGCGCAAGCCTCCCCGTTAGCCAGGAACAAAGCAACTCCACCCTGTCGCAACTTCATCGCCACTCTGCCCACTCTGTGCCCATCGTCATTGTTCTCGAACGCACCCTGGATCCTGTGCCCTGATCGACGACTGCGACGCTTTGCTCGACATTCGGTTGCCGGTTGACATCCACCTGTCTACCAAACTCTTGTTTGACGCTGGTCCGTACCGTGCATCCGACCCTGCGTGACGACTGTCTTCTGGAACCTGCCACTGTCAAACATGACGGCATAGATTTCACGACAATCTCGAGATTCATTGCGACGACGCCAACACTACACTTGCTAGTGCTTTTGCGTTAATTCTAGCTGCACTGACAGTCTAGTGAGTGATGCTGCCCTTGTCGCGTCCCCCCTCAGGCACCATGCTGACGGACAACAGGTCCATTCTTTACCCACATTGACAATCGTCAAGTCCACTCGTTTTACCATAACCCTGACAGTCTGTTCCCCCAACCACTCCAATTGCACGCGTCGTGACCTGACAACCCTTAGGCTCCAAAGGCTTTCGCCTTTGACCATCCGCTAGACACCTAATCATCCGTAGCACGGCGACATAATCGTAAATATGCCACGATCTTCAACCATCTGGGCGGCCGCCCTCTTCATGGCCAGCATGTCTGGCTCCGGCCCACTGCTCACCACTGCCGAGGCCATGCCTGCACCAGGACCTGGACAAGCACAGGATCGCCCTCGATACTACTTTCCACGCCACGTGAAGCGAGACGACATCAACGAGACCGCACCAGCACCCTTGTCATCTCCTTCCTCGGAACAAAGCACCTCTGGCCGCCTCTCGTCGCGTCAGCTTGATTTCCCCTCTTTTATTGAGACTCTATTCCGTGGCTCATCTGACAAGTCGGCGCTTTCGACTTCGTCGGATCCGGTCGTTAACACAAACGATGTTGATGTTACTCCCAACGCCCCGTTGGAGGTTCTTTCAACGCTGCCCCCAGTGAACTCTACTGCACCTTTGCCTTCATCTGGTGTCCCTCAGTCTACTACGACCGACAGCCCGGCTCCCTCGGTGCAGGTGCCCACCTCGACACCCAATCTTTCTCCATCACCGTCACCTGAGCCGCAGCCCAGCCCGTCACCGTCACCGGAGCCTCAGTCCACTCCATCCCCTGAGCCATCGCCAGAGCCTCAGCCCACACCTGAGCCCCAGCCTACTCCGTCGCCGTCGCCATCACCATCGCCTGCGCCTGAGCCCTCTCCATCCCCGGTGCCTGAGCCTGAACCCACTCCAGAGCCAAAGCCAGAGCCTAGCCCGTCTCCGGAGCCTGAACCCCAGCCTGCTCCATCGCCGTCGCCGTCGCCATCGCCTGAGTCTACTCCGTCGCCATCGCCCAAGCCGGAGCCCCAGCCCACTCCTTCGCCTGAGCCATTGCCTGAGCCAAAGCCGGAGCCTCAACCCACTCCCTCGCCTGAGCCATCGCCAGAGCCTCAACCTTCTCCTTCGCCTGAGCCATCGCCGGAGCGTCAGCCTACTCCTGAGCCATCACCGGAGCCTGAGCCCCAGCCCAGTCCCTCACCGAAGCCAGAGCCTCAGCCTACTCCATCGCAGCCATCCCCAGCTGGCTCGACAGGTGGTCTTCCTTCGGTGATTGTTCAGCCTACTTCATCTCCCGAGCCTGAGCCTCAGCCCAGCCCGTCTCCAGAGCCTGAACCCCAGCCAACTCCTTCGCCTGAGCCGGAGCCTGAGCCAAAGCCCACTCCTTCGCAGCCATCCCCAGCTGGCTCGACAGGTGGTCTTCCCTCGGTGATTGTTCAGCCTACTTCATCTCCCGAGCCCGAGCCTCAGCCCAGCCCGTCTCCAGAGCCTGAACCCCAGCCAACTCCTTCGCCTGAGCCAGAACCGGAGCCAAAGCCCACTCCTTCGCCATCACCGGAGCCTGAACCCCAGCCTACACCCATTCTTCCAATCCTTGGTTCTACCGGTCTGCTCCCCGACATCATTGTGCTGCCTACGCCTTCCAGCCCCAGCCCATCATCTACTACGGATGAACAACCGTCAGATGTTGTGAAGCCAACTTCCGATGCGCCCGTCTCAAGCCCTACTGCTACGACAGGGGGACTGCCCGATGTCATTGTGTCACCCACTCCAAACACTCCATCGGATGCTTCTCCATCAACTGGACAGCGCATTGGTTCCACTGGAGGCATCCCCGAGACAGTAGTGACTCCCACTCCATCTCCTGCCCCTTCTGCGCAGCCGTCCTCGATTCAGTCGTCAAGCTTCCTTGGACCTTTCATTGTTCCAGGATCGACTCAACCCGCTTCCGAGAATGTTCCTGAGCCTTCACCTTCACCTTCACCTAGCTCCAACATCGGTTCTACTGGCGGGCTTCCCGACATCATTGTGCTTCCTACCAGCACACCACTGATTGTCCTTCCTTCGCCTAGCTCTGGTGCTGGCTCTACTGGCGGCATCCCTGACATTATTGTGCTTCCTACGAGCAGCCCCGCCAGCGCTCTTCCCACTCCTAGCCCAGAAGTTGGCTCGACTGGTGGGCTTCCGGACACTATTATCCTTCCCACAAGCAGCCCTGCCAGTGTTCTTCCCACACCTAGCCCTGAGACTGGCTCCACTGGAGGAATCCCCGACATCATCGTGCTTCCTACAAGCAGCCCCGCCAGCGCTCTTCCCACCCCTAGCCCAGAAGTTGGCTCTACTAGCGGGCTACCTGACATCATTGTCCTCCCTACGAGCACTCCCTTGATCGTTCTGCCCACACCCAGCCCTGATAGTAGCTCGACTGGAGGAATTCCTGAAAGCATTGTTCAGCCCACTAGCACTCCATTGATTGTCCTTCCTACACCCACCCCAGACACTGGCTCAACTGGAGGAATCCCTGACATTATCGTTCTTCCCACCAGTGCATCTAGTGTGGAGTCTCCTCTGCCATCTTCGGGTATCTTCATCGGAATCACTACTGCTCTCGGCACTCAAGGGTCTGCTTCGCCGACCCCATCTCAGCCCCTAGGCTCGGGACCCATTCCCACCTCAGAGGCTGCCGCCACTAGCTCTGTGCAACCAGAGCAGTTTGTAAGCTCGTCCATTCTACCTGATGTGTCAGGCATCCTGCCTTCTGGTACAGGCCTTGCTTCCACTGCCCCGACTCCGGTGCCTACTTCCGATGAGGCCAGCCTGCGCCCGACAATCATTTCTTCCCTGGCTTCGTCTGTTGGTACTGGCATTCCCACTAGTGAGCCTATTGTCGTCCCTACTGTCTCGGCTTCGAGCTTCGCGTCGGAGATCCTGCCATCTTCTGGAGTGTTTCCCTCCTCAGGTACTGTGCCAACTGGATCTGTACCAGTCCCAGTTTCCACACCTGTCTCGTCTGGTGTACCTACTTCCGAGGTTCTCTCCTCAACTGTCGCTACGCCCACTGCTTCTGCTCCAGTTAGCGTCACACCTTCGGCTTCGGGTATCACTCCATCCGGCACAGGTGCTGTTGGCACATCTGCATCCCCCACTGTTACACCTCCTGTGAGCAGCCAGTCTTTGAGTGTGCCAGCATCGGAAGAGGTATCATCAGGACTACCGACAGGCTCAGCAAGCAGTGCTGTACCCACACTGATTCCGCAAACATCTACCAACGCCACCGAGAGTGAGCTACCTACGCCAACTGCTGGCACAGGTGCCGCATCCTCAGCGCCAGTCATCTCGACACCGGTGGTATCGACACCAGTACCCGCGTCAGAGACTCCTCTGCCAACTCCTTCGCCTACCCGCACTGAATCTGCCTCGCTCATCATTCCCGTCAGGCCATCTTCCATCAGCAGCGTGGCGCCAATTGTGTCCCTTACAGCGACTGCAACTGATAGCGCGACTACCTTGGTTGTAGGTACTAGCATCATCGTTGAGGCCTCTTCCATGCCCACTCCATCTGCTAGCCCTACTGCCAGCACCATCCCGTCAAGCTTGCCAAGGATGATTGCGCCTCCCGGAGGTGTCCCACCAGCCATTCAACAAAACAACTTCATGGGCCAAGTGTGCTTCAAGTGGCCGCTCAACTATCCTTTTGTTTCTGCCAATGATGGTGGGCAGCAAATCTTCCACTACCTCCCCATTGCCATTGCCGACGCTTTGAACATATCTGTTTCTGATGTCAAGAACTACGGTTTGAAGCCCCTCAACACAATGGAGTACTCTGGATTCATCACCACCGTGGCCATGTTCACTATTCCCGAGGATCTCCAGACTAAGCTGGCCCTTCAACTTCGCAACCCTGCTTCTGCTTTGTGGAACAATGCGGACTCTACCGTCAACGATTTGACCAACTTGATCAACACCGCATGCCCACTTGCCGCTGGTAACCTTCCCGCCGATGGTCCCGCTGGTGGTTCTTCTGGCGAAGGCGATGCTTCATCTCCTAACGGCGGATCTAATGGTGGCGGCGCAATGGGAGGAGACATTGGTGCCAGCCGCAAGGTCAACTCAACCAGCGCCATTGTTGCTAGCAGCGCCATTGTTGGAGCCATTGCCTACGGTGCGGCCATGTTCTTCGTTGCCCGCCGATACAGGAACAAGCGCATGGCCCACCAGCGGTCCAGCTCTGTGCCTAGCACGGGTCGCAACACCTTTGGCTCCATCCCTGGCGGTGCGGCTGCTTGGATGCACGGTGCACGCAACGGTCGTATGACACCTGGCAGCCGAGGCAGCAGCGCCAGTCAAGGACGCAGCATCAGAACACAGCAAATCTCAGCGCCCGTCATGGCTGAAAACTCTCTCGGCTGGAACTAAGGCGTTTTCGCCGCTCTTCTCACGTCACGCCTTAGCGGAGTGATTGTACCATATACCAGACGTTTGCCACTTTGCAAGCCACCGCCAACGTCTGACGCCCTTTGATGTATTTACATTACGGCTGTCTACTTTATCAAGATGTCCACATTCATCTATCGCACCGACCTCATTCAGGCCAGCATTTGCATTGCATCTAGCTGCTCGAATTTCCTCTTATCTTGTCGTCACTACCGTTCGGACACTCTCGTTAACACTGTCATAAAGCTAAAGATTATACTCCAACATAGTTTTCTATTTTTTTCCCTTTCGTTGTATTTCTCTTCTAAGATACCAGTCTTTGCTTTCGGAAAAGCTAGACCGTTTTTTCCTCTGTTCGATTTGTGGATGGGTGCGGTGGCAACTGTATGCCAGTGTCGAGACTTGGTGTAGAGTCCACTGGATCTATCATGCATCGCGCATGTATGGATAATGAGGGGCACTTGTGGGGAGGTTACAGTTCCAAGTAAATAGTCTTTGGTGAGAATCGAGAAAAGTCTACAAACTCCAGAGGCGTACCAGATGGTGATGAACAAGCGCATGAGCCAGCGGGGTAATAAGATGGTGTACGATTAGTTGATATAATGCCAAAGCCTGTAATTCACTTTAGCCGGCTATGCCTTGCTTCGCCTGGATATCGAGATGACCTTAATCATGCTGTGTAACGTGCAAAGGCGGTCGTGTCGCGCATTTCGTCTGCTTTCTATGGTCTGCAGAAACTGCCACGTTGGGAAATAGTGACCTGAACCCTGTCGCGGTCTTGGCGCAGCTCCGCCGACATCGAACACATTGCGGACTCGCAGTAAGTTACGACGCAATCCGCTGACGCCCATTCCTCACTCTTTTACCCGTCTCCACACCAAACAACCTCCAGCACTAGCGCCTCGAGCTCCCTCTGCCCTCGGCCTGCGCTTGTACGGACTGGCTACAAAAGCCACGTTCCCATAACCCACCCCTCCACCCCGACCATAACTGAGCTACAACGATGCGGTTAGACGTAAAGGTACGTCGCATGATGCAATTGGAATACTTTCATGGTGGAATATCATTGTTGACTTGGATATTGCTATAGAGGCAGCTTTTTGCGCGCTCAGAGCGTGTCAAGGGTAAGCGGACTTGAAATGCGCATGAGCTCTTGTGGATTGAACTGACACGCTACAGGCATCGGTAGGAATTGCACTCTCGTAACAAACAACCGTTACTAAATACCGCCAAAGACTTTCACCCAACAGAGCCATGGATCCTCACCACCTTGTACAGCGGTATGCATAACCTCGGGCCTACAATCATGGATCAGCGCTGACGGAAACAGGCCATGTTCACATCTGGTCGTACATCACGCAGTCGATTGTCAAGACATTCGAGCTCACCGACGTGCCCGTCCGCGCCGGTCGCTTCATCGCTAGAAAGAACTGGATAGTGGCAGGTAGGACACGATCGTCCCATGGATACAAGAAGAGGAATTGACAAACACCAATTCAGGCTCTGATGACTTTCAATTGCGCGTATACAATTACAACACCTCAGAAAAGGTTACATCTTTCGAGGCCCACCCCGACTACATTCGCGCCATCGCCGTTCATCCAACACAACCTTTCGTCCTGACCGCCAGTGTGGGTAATATCCTAAGAAAACACATAGAGGAGGCTAATATGGGCACAGGATGATATGACAATAAAGCTCTGGGACTGGGATAAGTCATGGAAGTGTATGTACAAAACTCGTCTATGAGCGAGAAGAGAGCAAGTGCTGACACGTACTAGGCGTCCAAGAGTTTGCTGGCCACCAGCACTACGTTATGGGCATTGCCATTAACCCCAAGGACCCCAACACATTCGCTTCTGCCTGTCTCGATAGGACAGTCAAGATATGGTCCCTTGGTAGCTCAACACCCAATTTCACGCTCGAGGCACACGAGACCAAGGGTGTCAACTTCATCGATTACTACCCTCAATCGGACAAGCCATACCTACTCACTACCTCGGACGATCGAACGGTCAAGGTCTGGGATTACACCACAAAGGCCCTCATTGCTACCCTCGAGGGCCACACTTCCAACGTTAGTTTCGCGGTCTACCACCCGGAGCTCCCCGTCATCGTTTCGGGATCAGAAGATGGCACGATCAAGATCTGGCATTCTTCAACCTACCGGTTAGAACAATCATTGAACTACGGTCTTGAGCGCGCGTGGTGTGTATCATATCAAAAGGGCAAGAACGGCATTGCGCTTGGTTTCGACGACGGCGCCGTCGTTATTACCATGGGTCGTGAGGAGCCGGCAGTCAGTATGGACGGTAGTGGAAAGCTGCTTTGGGCCAAGAACAATGACATTCTCACATCCGTCATCAAGGGCAGTGATCAGCTCAAGGACGGTGAACGGCTCACGCTTCCCAGCAAAGATCTCGGCTCGACCGAGCTCTATCCACAGGCTCTGCTCCATTCGCCAAACGGCCGTTTTGTGGCCGTCTGCGGTGATGGCGAGTATATTATCTACACTGCACTTGCTCTCCGTAATCAGGCGTTCGGTTCTGCCATGGACTTTTGCTGGGCGTCGAAAGAGCACGACAAAGACTATGCCATCCGGGAATCGTCCACCAGCGTCAAGATCTTCCGCAACTTCAAGGAGCGAAGTGTTCTAAACGTTGGCTTCTCTGCCGATGGTCTAAGTGGCGGTGTTCTCCTTGGTGTAAAGGGACAGGGCGGTATCGGTCTGTTTGACTGGGATTCTGGAGCTCTGGTCCGAAGGATCGAAGTTGAGCCAAATAACGTTTTCTGGTCTGAGAGTGGTGAGCTCGTGACTTTGGCTACGGAAGACACTTTCTACGTATTGCGATACTCAAGAGAGAACTATCTCGAGGCAGTGCAGAATGGTGAAGTGGACGAGGATGGTGCCGAGTCTGCTTTCGAGGTTGTATGCGACATCAACGAGAGGTAAGTCGACTGTCACACCACGCTAGATGCTTGCAAGAACTAACAGAATCAAAGTGTCCGCACTGGTACATGGGTAGGAGACTGCTTCATCTACACAAACAGCACAAACCGCCTTAACTACCTGGTGGGCGACCAAACATACACGATCTCGCACTTTGATTCACCACACTATGTCCTTGGATACCTGCCTCGTGACTCGAGGATCTACGTTGCGGACAAGGATGTCAATGTCGTCTCTTTTGCCCTGTCTCTAGCGGTCGTTGAGTACCAGACACTCATCCTCCGTGGTGATCTCGAGGCTGCCGAGGAGACTCTGCCGTCGGTGCCGAAGGACCAGAACAACAAGATTGCGCGTTTCTTGGAAGGTCAGGGATACAAGGAAATGGCACTCAAGGTTGCCACTGACCCTGAACACCGCTTTGACCTCGCCTTGTCCCTGGGCGATCTTCAGCAAGCCGTTTCGATTGCTCGGGAACAAGACACGGAGCACAAGTGGAAGACGGTGGGCGACGCTGCGCTCAGCAACTGGGATGTGCAGCTGGCGCAAGAGTGCTTCGTTAAGGCTAAAGATCTCGGCTCGCTCCTACTTCTGTACAGTGCCACCAGCGATACAACTGGCCTAAGAGAGCTGGC
Source organism: Bipolaris bicolor (assembly GCA_026262445.1). NCBI lineage: Eukaryota > Fungi > Ascomycota > Dothideomycetes > Pleosporales > Pleosporaceae > Bipolaris > Bipolaris bicolor. Next base: position 1,544,750 of record JAODYD010000004.1, on the reverse strand, counting down.
CGCTCTTGCGGAGACTGCGACGGCCAACAATGTTGCATTCTCTGCGCTGTGGCAGATTGGTGATGTGCAGGCCTGCATTGATCTTCTTGTCAAGACGAACCGCTTTGCTGAGGCTGTGCTCTTTTCACAAACGTACAAGCCCAGCGCGACTGCCGAGCTGGTGAAGCAATGGAAGGCATCATTGGAAAAAGAGCAAAAGACCAAGGTGGCCAGGCTTCTTGGTACGCCACCTCATGGTGATGGCGAGGGTGATGCTGAGATGTTCCCTGAATGGGATGAGTATCTGAGGCTAGAGAAGGAGGGAGGTACTGTTGAGGACCTGCTTGTGCAAGAAGAGGAAGGAGAGGCTGAGGATGCGGACGAGGAGATTGCAGCTGGTGCAGAAGAGGATGAAGAGGAGGAGGATGATGAGGATGACGAAGAGGAAGAGGAGAAGTAGAAGTCATGGTTTATGATGAATGATGTCGTCTGCCTGTTTGGCACGGTTGCTGCTTGAGAATATAATCTAAGAGTAGTATTGTAGGTGAGGGAGAGAGAGAGTGTGTGTGTGTACGTGTGTACGTCGTATTCTAAGCCCTCGACAAAATGGACATGAAAGTTTTTCAGTTTTTTTTTTTTCATTATCATTCAATATCAAAAAGGGTTAACAAAACAAAACAAAAAACGCCATTCCATTCTATTTCTAATGATACATGTTTCCCATTGACATAAACATAACGTACGTATGCGTAAATGTGTGAGTGAATTTGTTATTTATGCATATGCATCGTGGGTACATCAAACCCAACCCAACATGCCCCAACCATCATCCTTTTTTTTCATGACCATGATTTAAGTAGTAGTAGTAGTAGTAATTTCGTTTGAAAAAGATTCCACAGGGGTTAAGCTCATTGCATAAAAGTTTAGAAAAAAAAAACATTGATAAGGAAAGAAAAAAGAGAAGAGAGAGAAATGTACAGTTTAATGCTAATGATGCAAAATATCTCAGGTTCTCTCACCTCGACACTACGGGGTCTCTTTCGTGCCTATTCTCCGCGGCGGGCGGTGCAGGCCTGGGTCGATACTTGCCATCGCGAAAGACGGCCTCGCTACCGCGCTCGCTTGCTTCTTCGGTGGTGGTAGTGACTTCAGTTGTAGCATCGTCCTCCTCTGATTCCTCCTCTGATTCCTCCTCGGTAGTATGGACTCTACTCCTCACGTTGGCATTCATTTCCTCGCGCGTCTGATCGAGCGTGTCCAAGTCACGGAGGCCCTTTCCGCGACCGAAGAAGTCTTCGGTGCGGAGACCGCGGACGTCTGCGGCTTTGACGGCCTTGCTGCTGCGCAGGGTGCCGTCGGCCTTCTTGCGGCGGATGTACTCGCGGACAGGGCCCATGGCGGCGTCACGGCAGGCTTCTTTGATGTCTGAGCCGGACATGCCGGCGGAGACGCGGACGAGGTAGTCGAGATCGAAGTTTGCGGTGTCGATTTTGGTGCCACGCAGGATAAGGGAGAAGATGTTGTGGCGTTGGGCGGCAGAGGGGAGGGCTACGGGGAACTTCTTGGGCATGCGGCGGAGAATGGCTTCGTCAATGTCTTGGATGCGGTTTGTGGCGCCGAGGATGCAGATGCGTTGGGGGTCCGAGGTGCCTGAGGAGGTGGACGAGGCGAGACCGTCCCAGTGGGTCATGAATCTGATATTGTGAGTTTAATCCACTTGTTTTTCTGACGGAGAGAGAAACGTACTCTGCTTTAACCATACCGCTTGCTTCGTGTTCGCCGCTTCTTCGCTGTCCAAGAACCGCGTCAATCTCATCGATGAACACAATGCTGGGCTGTAGCTTTCGCGCAAGACTAAAGACAGCATTCACAAGCTTGTTGCTGTCGCCATACCACTTCTCAGTCAAAGTCGAAATGTGCAGATTAATGAAGCAAGCGCCGGATTCGTGTGCGAGGGCTTTGGCCAGCATCGTCTTTCCGCAGCCGGGAGGACCGTAGAGCAAGACACCTGAAGGTGCACTGAGGAGCGAGGAACTGTGGGCGTATAGGTGGGGCATGGTGAGGGGATAAATGACGGATTCCTTGAGTTCTTCAATGATGGAGTCGAGACCTCCGATGTCTGTCTATTGTCAGTCCTGTTGCCGTTTTCCAAACACTGCTATTGACAGCATGCACGTGTGTGCGCCAGTCAGCTCCGAGCTGTGACCCAGAGCTGAGCACCCTTCCAATGGACTTATTACGACTTACCCTCAAAGCTGACAGGAATTTCCTCGGGCGCAACGACTTCCATGGCGATTGTTTGTTCGTACGTGTTGAGATTGAGGTCTTGTATCCGTGGCCGTCGATGCCGCGAGTCCGTCTCGTCATCATCTTCACTGTCATATTCGCTATAGCTTTTCCGCCGTTTACTTGTGAGAATAGCATCGAGTTTGCGGGTTGCGGCCGTGGCCTTTGCGCGGGCTTCTTCTTTTTGTTGGGCTTCGGGATCGAGGCGCGTGAGCAGGTTCCGGATCACAAAGTAGGCTATTAATGGCTGTCTTAGACATCAGCTCGATTCTCAATATCGAAAAAAAGGCGAGTAAGCAAATGGGGGTAGACACGTACTGCAGCAGCTGCCATGAGGATATCCGGGAGATAGCCCGTGAGGCTACTCTTCTTGTTGGAACTCATCTTGTTTGGCGCTCAATGTCGCCCGATGCAACCCAAGCAGTATAAGTTGCGCAAAATGAGACTAGTGAAAAGAGTGAATAGCGAGTGTGAATAGGGTATATTGGTGGTTTGGATAGCCCAAAAGTTAGTTGCTATCCAGGGACCGACTTACGGGCCGCCACCAAGCTGCAGCCTCGGCCTTGGCTGCATTCCCACCTCCGCCGTCACACGAGCCTCCGACTCCGCATTGCTGAGCGATCGCATTGACCCCTCACCACCACACGCACAATGGCTGCGGTATACAGACCAGCCGAAGCAATCGCTCTACTGCGACCTACTTTCCTCCTCCCACGCATCCAACCCGCATCAAGTCGCCAGGCGCAACTCGGGCGCAAAGCCTTCTTCTCCACCACACCAAATGCACAAGCAACACACACATCGACGAGCAATCCGTCGCCGCAGCCCCAAAGAAAATCCATCTCGCTGACCGGCGACACGGGCCAAGTGCGCTGGTCCGACCTCTCGCCAGGCGAAAAAATAGTCCGCACAACCCAACAAAGCGTCAACCTAGTCGTCGTTCTCGTCGGCATATTAGCAACAGTACGCCTTTCGCCCTCCGCACCCCTCTTCCCTAGACACACACGGCTAACGCGCAATTGCAGGGCGGCGTAGGCTACTTCCTCTTCTCCGACGTCTTCAGCCCCACCTCCAAAACCGCCTATTTCAACCGCGCAACAGATCTCATCCGCGCCGACGCCCGCTGCCAGAAACTGCTAGGTCCAGGCGCGGAAATCGCGGCCTTTGGCGAACCGTCGTGGTCGCGGTGGGCGCGCAATCGCCAGATTAGTAGTACACAGGAGACGGACAAGTGGGGCACGGAGCACTTGCGGTTCAAGTTTTATGTGGAGGGGCCGAGGGGGCAGGGCGTGGTGCATGTGCATTTGATCAAGAGGCCGAGTCAGGATGAGTTTGAGTATGAGACGTTGGCGGTGGATGTCAAGGGGCATCAGAGGATTGATTTGATGGCGGATAAGAAGAGAGATAGGATTGCGCCTAAGATATTTGGGGCGAGGTGGTGGTGAAATGGTCTGTCAGTCGGACGAGCGAGGGTTTCTTGCACGGCACGTCATGCTGTTTTGGAAGGAAAAAGATTGATTACGATTGGATTTGCTGAATGTCTAGGTAACAACGCTTTTCTGGCCTACATCTCTCTGTATTACGGATTACTGAGCCTTTGGTATATCGGCTCTTTCGACTATTGACCACTCTGTGCCTGTTTCATGGCCGGAATCCATGACCCCATGAACATACACATCTCTAGTTCATGTGAGCCTTTAGACAGCCCTCATATAGTGTATGAAATGAGACTAGGGGCATGTAGGAGTGCTGCAGATCCTGCGCACATTCTGAGGCACAATGGTCAGAGGACCGCCGATGCAGGTGCGCTCGTCACCTTCGGTATGGCAGGTGAGCGGATCAACCCTGACGGGAGTACCAGAGAGCCAGGTATTTCTGTCATATCCATTAGCTGAGTTCAGATAAGAGATGACGTAATGACCATGTCCAACACAACGCAAGTACTAAACCTACCCGTTGCAAGACCAAGTGTGCGTAATCTGGTAGTAGGCCTGCTCCTGGGGTCCACGGAGATCAAAGAGCAGACGACGGTTGGGCACCTGGCACTCGTTGCTGTTGGGGACAGAGGAGTCAGAGGCGCTGCATAAGGCGCCATTCTGGACCGAGTCGTCAATGGTGGCACCAGAGGCAAAGGCCGACTGGAAGGTGAAGTGGACGCTGCCCGAGGTGGGTGAGGTAACGAGTGAGTATTCGGAAATGGTGTAAGATGTGGGCGTACAAGCCTCGTCAGCCCGCATGTTGAGGGCGGCAGGCGAAGCCACGGCGACAGAAGCAAAGAAGGCAAGGAGCATGCTGTTGGACTTCATGGTGTCTCGTCTTCGGGAAGGTGGTTTGAATGAGCTTTGGTGTAGTGGAGAGTATACTATGAGGATTGCGAGTGGATGGAGTGGGCTGAGTGAAGAAAAGTAGAATGTGCGAGGGCAGCAGTGTACAAATAGTCAGGAGCGTCCGGTATGTGACATTCTTTTGTGGCTATCATCCTGGCATCCAGAGTAACGTCAACAGACGATTCTGACTATGCCAAAGGCGTGCCCAGCCTTGGGGCAATAGGGAATACGATCTTGCATACGAGCAGTCATTGGGCAGCCTAATAATAAGCTGATATGTTGGTGGTAGTTGGTACGACGCTCAGGTTTCACCTGGCGAGTGATGTATTGTCAAAGGCCAGAGGTCACTGTGAGATGACATATCAGCTGTCCCTATAGAAGGACAAGGAGCTTTACAACTCGCGTTGGGATCAAGAAACCCGTGTCATCAAAGACAAAAATGTATACTGTGACCGTGTCTGGGGCTAGGGCGTCCAGTCCTTCTGACAGGTTATTCGCGAGATGATCGCAGTTAGTCGTGGGACGATGGCTGTCGGGGCCCAATCGGATGGCTAGGCGTGTTGTTTGGGGGCGATCCAAGGCTCAGCCTTCTAGTACATCTTCTGATGCAAGCCACGCTGGGTAGTATTTTTGGTACAAGACTCGGGACTAGTGGTGCCTCTAGGAATGCGGGAATGCGGGGATGCGCAACAGTGAAGACACAAGCAGCTAGGGGCGAGAAAGTATTGTTGGGAGTTGGTGTATGTGACGTTACATATATCATACATGGCCTCGAGGACAGGGCACGGCGGGTTGAATCTAGTCTGAAGATGGGCTGAGAAGGGAAGAAGGCAGGCTGCAGTCTGGCCATGTTGTCGGTGCTAAGGGGTTGTGCGTCATTGGCCGAGAAGCGAAAGACCAGCATGACATTCCCGCGGGGAGCATCGTCATCTCATACGAGCAAGTTGCTTGCACCTCGACACAATGGACATCACGCCCACCTTCAATCAGGTGCTTGCAAAGCACAATGCGCCGCCAATCAAGCCCTACGAGTTTCGAGTTGAGGCACTCGATGACTTTGTCAAAGAGGCATACCGCATTGTAGGCCACGTTGCGCGTCGCAGCAAGATGGGTCATGGTAGCTAACTGCAACAGCGAACTCACATAACCAAGCTGCACACAGACCTGAAATCGATACGGCAGAGCTACCTATCTACTGCGAATCCACCCCGCCGAAAACAGCTGGCACGAAGCAGTACTTCGTCTACCGCCGACAAGGATTCAAAGTACCTGAGCGATGCACAGCGCAATGAAATTGACATGCAAGCGAAGCAGTCGATACGCCAACTCAACGATGCTATCAAGACACTGGGGGTTGCGGAGCAGGCACGACAGGCAGCTCAAAGCCAAGTTGCGCTGAGGAAGCGAGCGAAACAGGGACTGGGCGCACTGGGACGATGGGCAGCAGGCGGGGCAATCACAGCAAAGAGCCCAGAGGAGGAGATTGAAGAGGCCAAGGCAAATACGATCAAGGCGCATAGAGAGAGCATCATATGGTCGCTGCAGAAGCAGCTCGAGGAGTGTGGGCAGTTCCAGAGCAATATGATGGAGATTCGGCTCACGCGAGAGGTGGAAAAGAGCAAGAGCGTATTGCACAAGACAAGGATGACAGGTCCGGTTATGGCCGACTACAGCGAGCCCAAGGGTGGGCAGGGTGCTGAGGCAGACTACCGAGGGACGGCATCGTACAACCCGGACGAAAGGAGCACGGTGATTGAGAACCAGCTGGATCCCGAGCAGCTTCAGCTGTTTGCGCAAGAGAACCAGGACATGCTTAAGCAGTATGAAGACCAGCTTGACAAGATCCGGTATGTGGCGGTGGTGTAGGCGCGTGACTATGCATCTGCTAACGCCCACGCAGCGCAACGGAAAAATCACTCACCGAGATCTCTGAGCTGCAGTCGACGCTGGCCAGCAATCTCAGCATGCAGGCAGCGCACATTGACCAGCTGGTGGAGGACTCGCTCAACACGCAGGAAAACGTGGGGAGCGGCAACAAGGAGCTAAAGCGGGCGACGGAGCGGGGCAGCACGGCGCAAAAAGTGTTTTGGGCGACGAGTGTGTTTTGCGCGACGCTGGTGCTGTGGGACTTGTTTGTGTAAGAGCACAGTCGGAGCAGTATGAGGTAGCAGTTGTATCAAGTAGTGCTAGATACCCAAGATGGCGAAGACAATGCCAGGCTCGGCGCATTAGAATCGGGCGCATGCTGAGTGGACCAGATTGCTACAAGAAGCAAGCAATGCCAGCCCTGTGGGGTCCCCCCCACAGCGGTTCATTCCTAGACTGCCCGCAAACCTGGACGGAAGCTTGTCACGACGTAATACAGTGGCAGAGGCAGCGCATGTGAGAAGGCGTGGGCGGGTACTCGGCTGCCATGGTGCTCGCCATGTGCCTCGGCTTGCTCACACGACCCTGCATCAGATGAACCGAGCAAGAACAACAGCTGGATCGTGGTACATATATAGCGGCCTGCTGGGTGCAGTCGGGCCCTGCATTGCCTGGCGTTCTTCGTTCACGCTTCTGCATCTGCATCTCGTCGCGCCGGCACCCCCGTGCTCCACTCTCCGCCCTCCGCATCTCCTCACCGGCCGGTCACTCCCCTCCCCCAAACAGAATCCGCGGGGGCTAGCGTGGGTAGACGCGGCGTCCAGCTTCCCTTTACTCGGGCGGTGAAACGTAACCGGTGCGAGACGTGGTGCTCTTGGTTGGCACTCAGACGCCACAGCCATGCCAGCCTCATCTACTTCATCCCCATCTCCCTCCTCAACCTCTCCCTCCAACACCATCACCACCCCTCAGACCCGACTCTCCCAAATCTCCTCGCACATTGACCCCATGGCTGCCACCGCTTTCGACGCCAATGTCGTCCCCCAGGCGCCTGAAGATCCCTTGTTTGGTCTGATGGCCGCCTTCCGTCGTGACGAGCACCCCAACAAGGTTGACCTAGGCATTGGCGCTTACAGAGACGACAATGCAAAGCCTTGGATCCTGCCCGTCGTCAAGATGGTGAGTCTGCGCCGAGTGCGGGGTTGTTCACACCCCCCCACATGCTACTATTAACTTTCTTTTCTACTATTACTCACACTCTCCTTCCAGGCCGAAGAGCGCCTCCGTAGCGACCCCAACCTTAACCACGAATACCTGCCCATTGCCGGCTTACCCGAGTTCACAACAGCATCACAGAAGCTGGTTCTCGGTGGTGACAGCCCCGCCATCAAGGACAAGCGGGTAAGCTTCTCACGCCACTTTTCCATGGCCTGAGCTCACTCCACATAGGTCACCAGCCTCCAGACAATTTCCGGTACCGGAGCTGTCCACTTGGGTGCCCTCTTCCTCGCAAAATTCTACAAGCCCCAGACAGAGCGCACCGTCTACTTCTCCGACCCCACATGGGCCAACCACTTCCAAATCTTTTCCAATGTCGGCATCCAGTACAAGACATACCCCTACTTCTCAAAGGACACAAAGGGCCTCGACTTTGATGGCATGATTTCTGCCATTCAGGGCGCGCCCGAGGGTAGCATCATCGTGCTACACGCATGTGCCCACAACCCTACGGGCGTTGACCCTACCCAAGATCAGTGGAAGAAGATTGCCGACGTCATCAGGTCCAAGAAGCACTTTCCCTTCTTTGACACTGCCTACCAGGGCTTCGCATCTGGCGACCTTGCTACCGATGGCTGGGCCATCCGCTACTTTGTCGAGCAGGGCTTTGAGATGTGCGTTGCCCAGTCGTACGCAAAGAACTTTGGTCTGTACGGCGAGCGTGCTGGCTGCTTCCACTTCATCACCTCGCCTTCGTCCGACGCCCAGTCCACCATCACCCGCATTGCCTCGCAGCTTGCCATCCTCCAGCGCTCCGAGATTTCAAATCCTCCTGCATATGGCGCCCGCATCGCCTCGACAGTCCTCAATGACCCTGCCCTCTTTGCCGAGTGGGAAGAGAACCTCCGCACAATGTCTGGCCGCATAAAGGAGATGCGCAAGGAGCTCCGCAGCAAGCTCGAGCAAATGGGCACACCCGGCACATGGAACCACATTACCGACCAGATTGGCATGTTCAGCTTTACCGGTTTGACCGAGAAGCAAGTGCTCAAGATCCGAGAGGACTCGCACGTCTACATGACCAAGAACGGCCGTATCTCCATGGCTGGTCTCAACTCACACAACATTGACTACTTTGCAAAGGCTGTAGACAAGGTCGTACGTGAGACGCAGTAGATGTAGAAGGCTTGTACAACATTACTTGGTAGACAAGTCGTCATTGCAATACATGCATGACATGACTAATGACACTTGATGTGGGGACTTAAAGACGCCTGCATCATCCCGATAGCATAAGATGGCGAATATAGACCAATTGTCATTTTAGCAAAAGTTTTTGATCTTCTTCCACAACCGTACAAGATAAGAGCCCATTTTCAACTTGTGATGTGTGATTTTCGAGTATATAAGTCCTATCTGATGAGAAATAGGAGAGAGGAGCTTGACACTACAGTCGCTCAATTTGTTTCGTTTCGAAAGGAAAAACGCTGAGACAAGACAAGAATGGAAATTCATCCTAACCAATCTAGGTAGACTACCGAAATCCCAAAACAAAAAGGGTATATAGGGAAAAAAAAAGCGAGTGACTCCCCCGACAACAACAACAACAACAACAACAGACACGCTTCAAAAAACGGCAACTAACCCGAATATATCGAAAAACAAAACAAAAAGAGGGCGAAAACATCCAAACTACACATCCCCATCATCCTCTCCCTTCCCTCCTCCCCCCAACTTGCCCATCCTACCAACCCCCAAACTCCAACTCTTCTCCCTCTTCCTCTCCTTATCCTTCTTCTTCTCATCCCTCGCCTCCTTCGCACTCCGACACCCCGGCTTAGCCTTAGCCTTGGTATCGCAATCCCCCGTGCTCCGAAACCGACGATGCCCACTCGCGTGTTTATCTTTCTGCGCAGCATGTGGTGTAGCTGAGAGCGAGAATTTGGAGACGGGGGGTTGGATGGGGCGCGCGGAGGGGAGGGGGGGCGCGGAGGGGGAGCGGGTGTGGGTGTGGATGAAGGGGAGGAAGGGGAGGGGTTTTTGGGATGATGGGGATGGAGAGGGGGGTGGTAAGGGTGGGGTGGGGTTGTAAGGGGGTAAGGGAGTGGTGGATGATGCGGTCGTGTCTGGGATGGAAAGAAAGGTGGAGCCTTGGAGGGGGAGCGTGAGCATGGTGCTTGTGCTGCTGCCGCTGGTGTTTGTGCTGGAGGGCGGGGAGAGGAAAGATGAAGTGGTGTCTTTGGTGGTGGAAAAGTTTCCTACGCTGCGGGCGCGGCGGCGGTGATTGCGTTGTGGAGGCGGGGGCTTGGCTCTTGAGAGGTCGAGGGGCGAGCAGGAGCGTTCTTTTTGCTTGGGCTTGGGCTTTTGCGGCTTGAGGAGTGGTGTCATTGGGCGCAGGGCTGGGTGGAGGTCTGCGGTTATGGCTTCTGGGGGGGACCATGTTCTGTTTCGGAATGCGGGGTGCTCGGACAGTGAGGGGGGTTTCTGGCTTGCTTGGATGGACACTATGGCTTGTTTGAATGAGAAGTCGGTTGTTCTCCGTCGGGGGCTCTTTTCTGGGATCGTGGGGTTATTGAGCGCTATCTCGGGGATGGGGGTTGATAGAGATCGCATGTGTGGATTACTGTCTGGTTTGTGGAGCGCGGCTGGTGGCAGTAAAAGTATTGGGATATCGGCTGGTTCTGATCCTGCGTTCTGCTGCATCGGTGGCTGTGAATCGATACTCTCTCTTGCGCTTAGCCATTCAGGCGTTGTCGGGTCTGTTCTTATGCCTTCGTCCAGACTTGGCCTTTCTGAACTCACGATAGCTGGAATCCTCTCAAGCGCTTCACATAGCGCTTTTGGATCGAATTGCTTATTGCTTAAATGAATCGCTGTTTTGATTTGCCGCTCGGAAATCATCTCGGACATTTCTCTCGAATGTGAAGCTTTGGATGACAGGGTGGATGTGTCCGAAAGTTCAGGTGCAAGGTCGCTGTATGTAGGTCCAGGTGCAGCACCATCATCGATATGCTCTTCTGGTGATGGCTTCGCAAAGCAGTCCCGCCACGAGTTGCATGCAAGAGACTTGGTGCACGGCCAGAGCACTGCTGCCTGCATAAGATCGCACAGCTGAGGCTCGAAAGGTTGGATATCCCATTCTGCAACTTTCTTTGCTACCCATGGGTTCTGCGTGCATTGTAGCTTGGAAAAGTATGCGCTGCATGCTTGGACATTGGACATCGGGTGGCCATAGTCATGCAGATCCTCCAGCACCGTTAGGAACTCCTTGTTGAAGTCGTCGAGGCTCTCGTACTGATCCACGTGCAAGCTCAAAAAATGACAAAACGCGTGGTGGTAACCTTCAAACTCAAAGACGCTAAAACGATTGTCCAGTGCTTGCAACATTTGCTGGGCAGTGTACTGTGTGGGGGGAAGCGGAGGGCCGACACCAAATACGTCCTGCATCACCTCTTCTGCTAGTGACTGGAATATGTCAAGTTTGACCTCTCGGTCTCGTCGCATCCATTCTCGTCGTTCTTCCAATAAACTTGGTTGTATATCCTTGGGTTCGGCTATGGCTGGTGTTGCCTTTGGCATCGGCATCGGACGCCTGCCGTTGCAGTATTTCCACCGATTTTTCGTTTCCAAAGCAAACCTGACACTGCGTCGCCAGCGCGAGTACTCAGGGCCGGTAGCATCTAGTGTGAGAATCCGAACGCCTAGAAGGCTTGGTGAAGTAAGAGGTTGCATTGGAGATGGGAAGTGTACATAATCCGACGCAACATGCGACAGAATCAAAGCAGGTAATAAGCAGTGGGAAAACGGGCCTTTAGGAAAGACATGCCAACAGCCGTTGCCACAGCATCGATCGTCACTCACTGACATGCCGCCATCGCAGGTACCACATCCGTAACGGCCCCATTCTACTGTCCCTAGTCCGGACTCTACGGAAGAAAAAGCCAAGCAGTCCGAGCATTCAGCCCCGCATCCACACCCCAAGTCTACGTTCTCAAACCTGGGGCCCCTTGCTTGTAAGCCTCGCAAAATGACGGTGTAGCGTTGCGTCACTTGCCATTTGCCCTGGATGGCGCACGCGGATTGGCGTTGACGACTGCCAGCACTGTTTCAACACTTGCAGCTTGCTTGAGCACCAACCCTGGTACTTACGTACATGCGTGCGGTCTGAGCGGGATGATGGTCGGCTCAACACGAAGCTGACTGCACACAACCGATCATCGGATTCCGAGTGCATCGGGAAAGCACAGCTCTTCCTTTAGTTATCTTCAGCTTTAGAATTCCGAGATGCGACCGTAAGTGTGTGTGCACTGTTGTATAGTTCACCGGTACGTATCTACAGTACATATGCGTTGTTCGGCCTTTTGCATGCGCGCAACTCATTCTGCTGGATTTTTGTTTTTTTAGCAATAATTTCGAGTAGGGACAACCTGGGAGTGAGTGCCATGAGGTATACATATCGAGTCGTGGGGCTCACAGATCTTTCTAACCGAGTGTGGTACTACGACTAAGAACTAGTAGTAAGTAAGCACGAAGGATGCGACTCCAGGCGAGCTGTAGTCACGTGGCCTGCATAGTAATAAGACGCTCTCTTGGAGAACTCTCACTCTCACTCCATCAGTCTCTTATCCGTCAAAACCGACTGCTTACACTAGCATCGGATGTCTTGTATATTGCTTAGTCAAAATCTTGTCGATGGGATAGGCCAGCCAATACATTACTTGTCGACTGATGTGTAAATGGTATATATTATATTTTGTACAGAAATTTTCCATCGAAGTATTCAGTACGTTTCGAACACTAGGCGTTGTGGCGGAGTGGTTATCGCGCAAGACTAGAAATCTTGTTCCTTCGGGAGCGTCAGTTCGAATCTGGCCAACGTCGTCTTTTTTTGTCAGATCATCATGCTGGCCTGACTGGTATCCTAGTTCTTCTTTTTGTTGATGTAATCTAATTTTTGTTTACTGTATCTACACATAAATTGTGTCCCGCTGGCCTTCGCACTACGCTTCCCTCGTGCATACAACACAACACCACTCACATTCATGCCACCCCGAGCATTTCCGTTCCCGTTCAGAGTGGGCACGGATATTTGCAGTATCTCTCGGATACATAGCGTTATCACCAGGCGCAACGATGGCGACCCGCTGCGCCCGCTGCACCAATTCTTGAAGAGAGTTCTTACCAGCCATGAACAGCAGTACTTTTGGGAGCGTTTTGCATCTGCAGACGACATTCTCACAAAAACTGATACAGTTGCTGCCTTCCTCGCAGGCCGGTATGTATCAAAAGTTGCAAAAATATTAAAACAAGAAGCTCACATAGTAAAAGATTTGCTGCAAAGGAAGCATGTCGCAAAGCATGCGACCATCTGGATAAAAACGTCAGAGGCTTCCAACAAATCATGATTCTCCCCGTTACTTCGCTGGATCGTAACGAACATCAATCGACGCGTCCACAAGGTTTAATTCTTGATAAGGTCTACGAAACACGGGCGCGATCTTCCCTTCTCCCTGACGTACATGAGTTGGAGGGGCAGCTATGCGAAATCAGCATTAGTCACGATGAAGACTTCGCGACTGCGGTAGCTATTGTGCCATCTATGAAAGGAGACAGCAGTATATAGATTCAGAGAAAGCTGCCTTTGAACCTGGCTCGAAACATTGTCAACATCAAACAAAGTATAGTGTATGGGCAACGGACTTGTGCAACACACGGATAGACTTAAGGTGAAATTGTACGCGTAGTAATGCAATGTCGATATCTTAGGATGATTCAATGTTGCTAGCCGCGCTTGTCTGCACCTCGCCAGTTTGCGACACCCTTTTTTTACTTTCCAATACCCTGATAGGATATAGTAAGGCTAACATGCGAAAAGGGCAGGCGGATAAGAGTGACCTTGCTAAAATGTGGGTATATGCCAGGTACCTTTCGGCACTTAGTCCGGGCGGCTAAAATCTGGGTCCATCTCATGTACACCCAATACATCTTGACTAGCATAAGTCATAAACCAGCACAATTCTCAACCCTGCGCAAATAGACAACAAAAGCTACATGTGATGAACTTTGATGAGAAACAACACCAGAGCATATGTCACAGTCTTGGATAGGCTAGGAAGAGACTATCACCTCGGGCTAAATGACTGATTTGAGCGTCCTCGAACCTCATCAACTAGCAACTCCAAAACATGATCGAGGATAACGTGGCTGCATTCGAGCTTCCTTTCAATAGTCCACAACGGACCCATGAATTCCAAGCCTTCGCTGTCCTGAGTGCGCCTTGCGATTAGGCTGCGCGATCGCCATGTAGGTGTACCCTTTGCCGCTGGCTTGTCGGCGCGAACCGCTGCACGGTCGTCTGAACTTTGAGCCGGGCGCTTAGCCAGCCGTGCTATTGCACGGCGGTCATGAAACATGATCGCATCCAGAACTTCGGGTACGTTTTTACTGAGTTTAACTCTTGGTAGTGGGGCTCTTGTTGCACTAGTTGCTGTGCCGCAATGTATACTATGGGGGCAAAGGATGCATGTGTAGCTGAAGAGGTTCTGCAGCCTTGCTGTGATGGTTCAAATACTCCGAATGTCCAACGGCTCGAGAAGCATCCAAGTTCTTTTTTCGTATTTTCGGAAGGAGTTGCTCCATAGTCTCTTCTCTCGGAGTTATGGCTCAGCATCAATTTGGTTCAATCTCTCCGATTGATACAGCACCGCCAGAGTTACCGTCCAGCAACAGTCTAGCTACCCAAACATGCCAAGCTGGATCGAGTGAAAATACAGAAGAAATCGCACCTCATAGTAAGGAAGTAGATAAAACACCTTGCAGGTTTTTGTCTGACTATTGACAGCATCAAACCACCCTGCGCGAGACAGCACCTGGCTTCCCTTCACCTTACGATGGTATTATTTAATATTAACGACTACTATCGGTCTCATTCTTGGATCAGTTATCCTTTGGATGTGCTTTCACTCCAACGAGAACAATGGACTTAGTGGCAACGACGGTTCCTCGGCAATACTCTTCGGTTGGCGGTTCACACCGACACTTATTGCTGTACTTTATGCACAGATGACGGTCATACTGTTCGAGGATGTGAAGAGAACAGAACCATTTGCTCGCCTCGCCAAAGCACCGAAAGAAGGCACAAGTGCATATGGAACGATACTTCAGACACCAAGAGCATGGTGGTCCATCTTTACAGATACCTGTTTCCGACGGAAATCCATGGGCAAGACTAGCTGGAGTTTAGTATGTGCGGCTTTGGTGAACTTGATTGCCTTGCTGGCCATCTCACCACTGTCTTCAGCACTCCTCACTTCAGAAGAGATTCGAATCCCAAAACCGACCGAATTTACGAGACTTGTACCTAAGGATAGTATACGTCTTCCTGATTCTGCAAGCAGGGATACTTACTTTCGAACAATGGCTGCGCTCATGAGGAACACTTCGACCTCAGCCTGGGTTACCGATACTACGTTGACCCTTCCTTTCTGGCCATCAGCCGAAGTAGCTAAGCTTGGCCCCAAACTGACCTCTTCTTACGATGGATGGAGCGCGGAGAGTACCACACTGATGTCTGGCTACGATTGCCAGGAAATGAAACTCGAAAGTGCAGAGATGAGCGAAGAACCCTACTCAGATGTATGGGATGTTATGGTCCGCTACCCCCGCAAAGGAATACAGCCCATGGTCACTTTTGTATTGAGCTCCACGCAAGGGTGCACCTACGAACTGATGATGCATCCGATTGTCGATCTCGCATATAACGGAGGCATTACTTGGTCCAATGCGACTACTTTCTTCCCTCAACAACACACCCTCCCCCTCGGCGCTGGCACTCATCCCATACCTCCCAACGTTACTTCGACTCATGTATACGCTCGTTTAAACGCATCCAAACAATGCGATGGGCATGATATCATCATCATGAACACACCGTGGACAGCCCCCGTGGATTATACCCCATTCAAAATGAGTCCTTGGATTCCTGAAAACATGACATATGAGCGCTCGGCAGACTTTCGTATGCAAGGAATGCTTTGCCAGTCTCATTATTCTGTGTCCAAGGATGACATAAACGCGGTTCTTGCGGAAAGCGTTGGCAACAGTATTAATGCAAGCGCTCAAGGCTATCAAAATATGCAGGACCTCCCGGAAAATCTTCTGAACATTGGTCAGGTACAAAGAAAAACCATGACAGACGAATGGAGGACATACTTTGATAGAGAGACCATGCGACTCGACGCTCTTCAAGCTGCTGGGCCTGATCTGGCACCTCCATGGGCTGCTAGGTTTCCAGGATATTCAGGATTGGCACCTATGCTTGCTGTGCTCTCTGACTTTGACTTGGTTTCTCTAATGAACGACAAAAACATCGTTCAAACAGCAGCAAGAGTGAAGGGGAGATTTTTCACGGAAATGATCCGCGAAACACTAAACTCACCAGATCTCTTTCAAACCAACACTGTCATGGGAACCGCCACCGTTGTTCAGGAGAGAGTAGTCGTTTTGGTCGAGATAGGATTCGCCCTTGCTGCGCTTTTCTTCGCTTCGGCTGTGCTGCTTGTGGCAATCTTTTGGACATCTCGCCTGTCACATCGGCCACTCAAGCTGAGTTCAGACCCCTCAAGCATTGTTGGTTTGAGTCTCTTATTACAAACCCACCTTGTAAAAAATGCAACTTTCAGGAAGATGCATAACGATTCAAGGGAAGATTTGTATAAATCACTCCGAAAAGAGAGTTACCTGACTTCAGACAACTATTTGATTCAAGGGACTGCTCAGCCCGGTATGTTAAAGTGTAACAACGACGAATGTCTCCTGCTAATAAAGTTTATGTAGTTACTGTTAAATCACCTATCAAGGTCAAGCGTGACTGGAGGCCGCGTGTTATTCGTACGCGAATGTTACTTGCCTTCGGTGCTTTGCTTACATCCATCGTAACGGCTATCTTAGTATTGAATGCCTTCTCCCTTCGATCGCAGCTATCACAGACTGGCTTTGTTTACGAGGCCGATATATCTAAGCTTAAGCTTAGTTTTCCAACATTCGCTCCCATATCTATAGCCCCAACCGTTGCTAGTATCGCAATTGGTCTGTGGTGGGACCAATTGGATATGACGTTTAGAATACTCCAGCCCTATGTATCGATGTCTCAAGGACCAACTCCAATCAATGCTGGAGCTGGTTTGACGTACACATCTAAAACATGGGCTGGTGCAGCTTTCAAAGCTGCGCGTTACAAACACTGGGTATTGTTCTTGGTCACAGTCGGCTCTGTCCTAGCTCAGGTTCTTACGGTCTCAATGTCAGCGCTTTTTGAAAAAGCTTCGACGAATGTCACCCAACAAATGATGGCACAGCAAAGTCTGGAAATCCGACACGAGCCATTGGTTTCCGAAATCGACTTGACATTTAGACATGGGATACAGTATACACCAGCACTCGTTCTGAACAAGTTGTACCTTAATCCACGGAAGAACTGGCTTTTCGGCGCCGGAATCAAGCACTCATTCAATGGATCTGAGTTGCCATGGACCTCAGGAGGGTGGAACTTTCTACCGGTTGACCTTGCGCAATTTTCAACGTCCAGAGATCCGCAACACTCTCCAGATGTTAGCGAGAATCGCGTGTTTGCATCCACCAACGTGAGCTTGGAGGTACCTGCAATCAAAGCACGCCTGGACTGTAAACCGGTCGAGGAAGTCGCGGAGACATCTTCCTGGCTCGAAGTCGCCAATTTTACGGGCTCCCGATCAATCACGAAGGATGACATTGCAAGACTCAATAGCACAGGGGGCTTTGAGCTTTATCAGCTCTCGGGCAACATGTTTCAAAACAGCTCTTCTCAAACCACCATTCTTGCGGACGCAACAGCTATAAGTTGTTGCTCGAATGGCACGATGGAACAACCACGCCGAAACGCTATAGGGTATTGGTCTGTTGCTACACCCAATAACGAAAGCTTTCCGTTTACCTCGGTATCCTGGCCCTTATCGTTTATCACGAAATGGATTGTTGGCGAAGGTATAACAGTTCAGTACAGAAATGAAGAGCACTATCTCTATTTCAGAGAGAAGCCAAAAATGCAGGCCGCCCGGTGCCAACCAGTAATAGAAACAACAGAAGCCACCGTCTCAGTTGACGCACATTCTGGTGCAGTTCATTCCTACGAGATCAAGAAGCCTGAGGCCCCGGTCGATTTTGCATGGGCAGAAGTTTTCGTAAAGCATCAGCTCATAAACGCTAGTCTGGGACCTCTTGATGACCTATACGAAGGACCAATGAACGTAACCACATCTTTTGGCGTTATGTTTCTTCTCTCAATGCTCAGGTCTCTCATGAGGGATCCAATATTCGGGATGCCCAAGGAAAGGCTTGACGAGAATGCGTTCGTGTTCCGAGACCCTGAACTCGGTACCAACATGGACCTCATGACGAACACTATGTACTCTCTGGTAGGTAAAGATCCAGAAGTACTACTCGATTACCGAACTCTCGCCGATACGGCCGATCGCACCTTCCAGTCGTTCTTTCAGGAATTCGTAAATAGCGATTTATCGTTGAAAGATGGCGGTTATGCCTACCAGCCCGTTGGTGACCAAAGTATGAGGAACATTGGCCGACCCGTCAACGAAAACGGAACAATCATTTCGAGACGAGCAGTTTCTGATCCAACACCATATCGGAATATCACGGCCTCCGTATCGAATCGCATTCGCCTTCTCCACATGAACACTGTGGCAACCTACATATCAACAGCAATTCTCATATGGCTCATCGGAACAACATTTGTTATCATCAGTGTACAACGGAGATACACGAGCCTGATGATGCGCGACGTGAAACTGATAGCCGACATGCTAGTCCTTGTTGCTGGCAGCGACAAATTCCTTGAGCTAGTGCAAGAGCGGGGTGTAGCACTGAAGAAAGACAAGCAAATACAAACTCAGCTTGGTTGGTTTAAAGACCGGGACGGGGAAGTTCGCTGGGGTATCGAAGTGGTTGGTGGAGAAGATGCGGTTGAATGGGTAGAGGCGCCGAAAGTAGGTTTTCATATTCGCAAGAAGAGCACATCTGGGATACCTTTGCTTCCGTGGAAAAGAGGTCAGCCTTCTACAAAACCAAGAACAGATAGTTCTGTATGATTAGCTGTGTAGTTTAGCATCTTTGGTGCTTTTTTTAAAAAAAAATATTACATGATACCCTTTCAGACAAGCCATCCTCTTATACTCCCAAGATCGTTGCGAAGACAACCCATCACAAAGGCACCATATCTATGTGAAAGCACAAATACGTCATGCTTACTTCTAAGAGCCTAAAGCTTAACCTTGCTGTGACAATATCTAAAGTTCAACAGGGTACCATCAGCCTGAATATGCTTGGACTTCCATGTCTTAAATTGAACAGGGAATCTAGCGTCGATGTATTTTGATGGGACCTTTATTGGCATTTGCTAATGCCAATGTGCGCGTTGCTAACTAAGGCATTCTTTTTGTGGGTAAAAGAAGTAAAGATTGGGCTGATGACGACAGTTGTGGAGTAAGGTCACTATTCTTATGGGTGCGATTCTAGAATCTTGGAATATTGAACTATGGACAGATGAGGCAATATGCCACTCCACCCCCATCCACATGCTTACGTCAAGTGGGTAAGCTACGATTATGCTTGTGCAGCTCGACAATCAACAAACCATGGAACGAACTGATTGTCAATGTACCTCGGTACGCAATCTAATGGTCGGCTCAAATTTAACTCTAGAGTGGCTTCCCAGGAACCGCCATATATTGCCTGATTTAAGGCACCTCATGCATACAATTTGTATCGGCAAGGTCGCATATCAAGATTTATACCACGTCACACGACTCAAGGAACGCAAACAGAACATAACAAATTTTGACTAGTTATTTACAGTTGACATATAGAGTCGCGATTACAATCTACGCGAGAGGCATTCAACCGCAGCGCAAAGCGAGCATGCTTGCGTGGCCCTGCATCTGGCTCGTGCACCCAAACCATGGTCCATCCATGGCCGGCTGTGGCGGTCTCAAATTCTCCGCAGAGGCATTGGTGGATGGAGGCACGATTTTTCCAAACTGTGAAGTAGAAAGTGTTCCAGAATTCCTGCTTCCTCAACGCGTTCGCTGATCGCTGATGATCTTGGTCGCTAGGAGCGAACAAGCATGATAGACATGTCGATCGATGTACGTGAGCAGGGCCGTTCCGCATTCTCAACCTTCGGTGTTGAGTATGCTGAGGGACGGAATACGATGAGCACATTTGAGGGACACAGCCCCCCTAGGCATTGCGCTTGTTTCACACCTGTTTCTCTGAGATTCTGCCTGATTGGTGTTCGTACTCGACGCGCAGTCCATGTATCAGGTGTTTCGTAAGTTTAGCCTGAGGCATCTTCACATGCTTACGCCTACTAGTGATTACAGCAAAATCTGGGGGGCGTGTATTGTGACGTATGCGATTTGCACGTTCGAGTAACTCGGCGCACATGTAGGTGATTAACATTAGATAGTAATACAATGAGCGAATATGGTCTGTAAATACATAGGAAATCCACTGGACCGGAGTGCCTTCCGGGCAGACGCTCCCCAGTATCCAAGACAGCAATTCACCACCCCTAATGAAGCGAACATATGAAACAAATAAATACCCCACTAGGCTAGGAGAATGGAGGCCAGAACCCCAAGATAAATATAGTGGTCGTTACTTCATGAGAATTGAAATTAAAAATGTGTGTGAGAGAACGTAGCTGCTGAGACACAGGATCTCCAGGAGGCGCACCCCTGGAATAATTACTTGAAGCGCATGGAAGGTGGCGTATACGACCCAAGCAAGATACCTTCAAGCGCGGAGGGGTGCGCGTCGAGAAATGTATTACAAAGAAACGCATGTATTGGCACGCGACACTGCCTTCTTCCGTTGATACTCGAGCTGAATTAAATTTTATCTCTTCTCCTGTTTACTTGTCCCAATATGTCGCGAAATAGGTATTCTTAATTATGAAGGTCGCACGATACAACTGAACTGGTCAATCGGGACTTTGGTGCCAAATATTCAAAAGAGCTTGAATTTATGCGTGGAAAACTTGATGGCGGCGACCATGTTCGTGCCTCTTAGCATTGACGTATGCGGTGACGTAGACGACCTCCGTCTTGATGAGGCCAGGTCCGGACGGCGAAGGGGTGGGTGTGGGGGAAGGAGTAACAACGGCTCCGTAACCATCACCCTTGGAAGTGGACGATGGTGCTGCAGAAGACTCGGCTGGCTTCTTGGAGGGCTCTGGCTTGGTCTTGGGTGTGGAACCGTAGTCTTCAGTGGGCGCCTCGCTGCCACACATGTAGAAATCCATGTTTGCGTTGATTTGGCAAGTCTTAGTCTGGACGTCATCGGGAAGGACGTAAGACATCTTGTCGCAGGACTCGGCGTCGGAGCAGGAGAGGATCGGGCACCATGTGTTGGCAGCAGAGGCCTTGACTTCGCCGACTTGATCACCGGCGACGAGGTAGTATCCGTCCTTCCTAGCCGGGCAGTCCAATCCTCCACAGTCAACATAGGAAACGTCGAGGTAGTTGAATCGGAAATTCTCATCCTTATCATCCCATGCTCTGTAGTACTCCAGCTGGGTGATATCTGCGCCTTTGCATTCTGACGACTTGGAGAGCTTGATAGAGACACCGACCTTGGTGTCGGTGAAGTTGTGGTAGTTCTCCGCGTAGGTCTCGCCGGTCTTTAGCGTGACCATTTGGTTATCGGGGCAACCGTCGCCCTTGAAGACGGACCAGAGGTGAACATCGTAGTCGCAGCGATTGATGATGCGAGCGCGGGGCTGACTCAAATCGCATTCCTGGTTGAGAGTTACCGCATTCCTTGCAGAAGCAGTTGCGATAATGGCCGAAGCCGTCGAAAGGAAGGTAGTGAGCTGCATTATGGATTGACTCGACCGGTTTATGAATGGATGGATAGATGCAGACTTCTACAATAACGACCGAATGAATGTGTGCTGAACACCTAAAAGAGTGAAGTTATTCAGCGAATGAACGTGGGTAGGCAACGAGGTGCTAACGGCACGGTAAAGAAAGAGTTTCGGCCCTGGGGGGGTGCATGAGTAAATACGTGGTGGCTAGGCCCACTATCAACATCACCCGCGACGGAACCACTTGTCGCCATAGCGTGAGCTTGTTTAGACGGTGCCAAACGCGTGGCTAGTTCGGAGGACCAGCACGGAACAACACTGCATCCCAGGCGCATTTTGCCCAAGTAGGGCACGGAACGGCCCAATCGGACCTGAACCATGTAAGATCGTCAGGGCCCTTGGTATTGAACTTACGACCGTTCAACCACTTCCCATTGGATCAGCCACAGAGCAGATTCAATTAATGCAGGGATTTTGCCGATCGAGGTCATTCTCTGGCTGCACTTGCTGTAGAAATTTCCGGCGTGAACCATAGATACAGCAGCTTCGGCACGTCTTACTCGACAGACACAGACGCGCTGCTACGTTAGCTAATCAAGGCTGTTGGGCGAGAGCTACTCACAATGCATAAGGGTCGACTTCCAGCATTCAATTCAGTTGCTGTTCGAGGCATTTCCGAGATGAACCCACTTGGCAGCCTCAGCCACTGCCCAAAGCGAATCATTCACCCGCACCGCGAAACTCGAAAAGGGGCTGCGCCAGGCTTGATCGGCCGTCCACACAGAGTCATGGGACGATAGCAAGGCGGTATGCGACGAGATACTGTTCATACGGCAGTTGTCACGCTCCTGTCGGTGTGTCCATGTCCGCAATCCTTGTTATAATACCGGTCGAGAAAGTATAATAACAAGGCGGTCCATCGCAGAAGACGATTTAAGCCCCAGTTGTTGTCGCAATATTGCAGCAGACCCCATACTTTCCGCCACCCAGCCTCATCTCAATTCCCGCATTTAATTTCCCGCACACACCAACCCGAGACCATCCAAGACTATAGCTGCAAGAGAAGGTTGATAGAATCGCAAATGATCAAAGTGCCCAGTTCTTGCACTTGGCGGTCAGAGTAGAAAAGGGACTGCCACGATAGCTTCAGGGAGAGGGGAGTGGCGTTGCGAAGCGCGCGACCGGTGTGGTGATACCTTCGGAAGCATCTCTGCGACGCGACTCGTTTACGGGCGTACTATCCATGTTCGGCTGTTGCAGGCGGACTTTTCAATAAGCTATGCTATTGCATAGCTTAATTCGTTTCTGTCGGGATAATCGAGGGAGTTTCGATGCTACAGAGTACTTGGGTACATATGTACTATGGTATGCAGCCGGGCGCGTTCGATGGTCACGTGACTGTTACTAAGCACCCTTTTTCGCGATTTGACTACCTTTAAGCAGCTACCTGTGCCAAGTCTACACACGATCACTTGCCTATATTTTTACCTTGCAAATCTTCTTTCGGCTTGTTCGTACACGAGGGTTTTGACACATGAGTCGCCCAGTCGTATATGACCGTATTTGTGCATGGCATAATTGTTTAGCACAATGGTATCCCTCCAGGTCACGAGTGATGGTCGTCAGGGGCACTACGTCCGCTAGTGCTAACACCATTCAGCTCCAGGCAAGTGGACCTTTGCCCGAAGAGAGATGATCTTTGAGTCGAGTATCCGGGGCACGCCAATACTATCTATGGCTCAATCCAAATAAAAATTAAGCAGCGTATTCTAATATTACAGCGCAAGCACAACGTCTTTCATGGCACTAGTTCAAGAAGCAAAGCTATGCCGGAGACCTACACAGCGAGAGTATACTTAGTACAGTATAGACCAAGCTAGTGGCTTTCTTTTGTCAAACATACGCCTTCCACGGTCGCTCAAGCCACATTTTGCGATAACCTCGAACATCGGTGTAATTTCGACACTATTATCAAGTAACTCGTCCTCTTGATTCATCCCAGCAAAGCCAACATGAAGAACATCAGATCTTTGGAGTACACCCAGGAGGTCCCAAGGCCACATTTTCTATCGTCGATAAAGTATGAAGAAAACATAACGACGACCCTCCTATGGCAACCAGAACTAAACTCCACGTGTGAGCGAACACAGCATTGAATACTCGTGCACATCTAGAAGCATATCCTTTGGAATATGTCAAAATCAAGAACTGATGTCAACCACCTGAAACAAGCTAAGGGAAGCACGAGCCTATCGTTGCGTATATCTTGTGGCTCATCGTGGCTCAGGCAACCAACATTACTCGTATGAGAAGCAAGTTCTGGAATAGAAAGAATCAAGGTTCCTTCTCCACGTTGTGGCGTTGACGGGAACTCACGGCTTTCTGACGTTCAGGGGTAGTGTTCTTATTCTGTCTTGTGCAGGTGTCATTCAACAACTTTATCCGCTATTGAGTATCTTGCCGTCCCTTCACATGTGATTGACAGGTTACGCAAAACAGACTGACGACAACCTGAACAGATTGTGATAAACTTATGAGTAATCAAATTGTCTGGAGGCGCCTACAGACCTACTCAGAGCGATACGAATATTTCTCCAGCGTATGTCTACCGGTCATATTAATACGAAATGAGCTTGTCACCTGCTCATTTTCCTTGCCAGAAAGATCAGCTACAGGATTTCGTGTGGATTGGGCATATCACGCTTAGCTCGTCGTAGTGGGGTGTCACAGATGAAGCACAACAGTCAATAGCCGCTGAATCCGCTTTCAACATGTACCAAACAATCACTCCGCCCGTCCGTCCATCGTAACGCTCTACCCGCCAGATTGCTGACGTGTCTCTCTTCCTCATTCTGGTGACCCCCGATATCAACTTTTAGTCTCCAGATGCTTAATGCACGTCAAGCACGCGACCATACCGTGAATGTCCGGGCGTAATTATGCCGCTCGACTGCAAAAGCAATTTTCAAAGTAGATCAAGACGAATGCCTTCCAATAGCGGTATAGTCGAACAATAAACTTTCAAGGTAGAGACATTGGTCCAAGGCCAACAGTCTCAGGTAGAAGACACCGGCATGAGATAAGAGATGAATTGTAAATCCAGGATGTCACGCTCAAAGATTTTTGATTCGAAACCTGAGAGATGAACCATGGCAAGACTGTAGGAATCAAGTGCTTGCATACATGGTTTTGGTGGCGCGAGCCAGACCTCCTGCAAGCACGCGATCTTCAATCCCACATATCGGTTGGAGAACTATTCGACACTAACTAGAAAGAAGACCCCCATCGCAAGATTCATCTCCATCTCGATTGCTCCCTCAAAGAGCTTACGTCACCAAAAGAGAAGAACGAGGATCTCCATCTACGATGTCGTCGTGAGTCAACGCTAGCAAAGCTCCATACACACGAGCCGTCATCTGAGATAGTCTACAAAAGTTGTTGACTCGAGGGCTGTTACCGCGCTTACCGACCCACCATATCTAGCCTCTCGTACTTGCTTGTACCATCCACAAGGTCGCATGGTTGGCCCGACAGAGCGGCTCCAGGTACGTGGCGGCGCATTAAACGGTACAAATACGCGCCACTGCATATAGACAAGCAGACGCCCACTGGTCAACGACGACCAGTAATGTTAAAAATGCGACCGACGCTACTTTAAAATCGATAAACGAGGTTGGGCCGCGACCACCAAAAAAAAAATCTACGGGCTTCGGTTTATACACAAGAGGAGGGGCTTTGCCCTTTGTTGGCCATGGAGTCGCATGACTAGAAGATAGATGTTAGTGCGGCATGATTGAGAAAGACCAGAGAATAAAAATCCCGAAAGGCTAGGGGGCATACGTATGCTCAAAAGACCCATGCAAGACGTGTGATGCAAGTTTGCCCTGGCTCGACTAAAGCACGAACCCTCACCCCCGCTCAACGTCACTCTTTTTTCGAACAAACTATTAAAGTTCCCACAAAGTATACATTGTAACTTTGTTTTTTCCCTGACCCATCCTACCACGTGTGGGTACATCCTAGCAGAACTCAAGTTTGGCTGGGTGGCGCGCGAGGTAAAAGGCAGTCGACATGGGGGTCTTTTTTATTCCATTAGTATCCCATGTGCGCGTTTTCCTATGCACGCAATTGCATGTCACATTGCATTACGCTCCACCTTGCATGGACCAATACCACCGGTTTTTAGTAACATCTTCGGTCCAGAACTCGGATAAGAAAGCGACAGGTTGACCCGATCTATTTTTTTTATATCTCCAGACGACCGTTCGGCGATCCTAGAGAAAGAAAAATTATGCTGGATAGGTGGGTAGTTTTGGGCAAATGGGGTTACAAAAATTTCCAAGACGCCGGGTTTGGCCAAGGATGACTACGTAACAGTACGCTCCTGTTCACCCACTTTCAGGCCCCAGTGGAAGATCCTTCCCGTGCGGAGACCAGTCCACTCGAGCATAATAGAAACGTTCTAGGCTTGTGGTCTATGCAGCTGTGTCCGCAATAGAACAGAATATCGTAACATATCCCGCTTTTTGTCGTCGGAGCTCGTTCCCTTTCTTTGCAAGTCATGTAAGAACTAGAGAGCCGTCCCCGTTCCCGATGCTGACGGGAAAAGCCATAAGATAGAGAGGGATGAGTGTGTGTGTGGGTGTGTGGAACGGCAACGGCCCGCAGCCGGTGAGCAAATGGGTACTTTGATAATGCACTTTTTGAAACGGGCCAATTGTACTTGATTGCCCCATCAGCTCCTTCATGCATCCGTGTCATATGTTGATCCAGACGAGCGTCACATTCAACATTGATGATGATGACGCTGACACTCAGAGGCACATATGCCAGATCCTCCATGAGATATCGCGATGCACAAGTAATTAGCGTCATCCAAGAAAAAAAAACAAAGTTCATCATTGAGCCCAACATGCACGGCATCAGGCAAAGAAGCAGCAAATAGGAGCATTCTTCGTCTGGCGGCTTTGCTGCAAGCCACAATTAAATAGGCAGCCTACTTTGGCCAT
>JAODYD010000004.1:1476795-1518094 GCA_026262445.1 Bipolaris bicolor | reverse complement strand
CCCCCCCCCCCCCCCCCCCCCCCCCCCCCCCCCCCCCCCCCCCCCCCCCCCCCCCCCCCCCCCCCCCCCCCCCCCCCCCCCCCCCACACGGGTACTAGGCGAACGGCCCCTTCGAGGTTGCGGGAATACCGCGTTAGTCGAGTATAAAATATTATGGGCCAAGGCTGAATGCTTCGGTTACACAGCAGGATAACTGCCGGATTATGCGCAAGCCGCCTCTACCGCCGCCCAACAGGATCGTGTGTGGGCTCCCGAGTCGTCCAGGCCAAGCCTCGGTATGCCGATGTAAGACTGTGTGGTTAGATTCGGCAGCACCCGACCAGTGAGCATTCGAGATGACGGAGTGTCGGTGTGCACTATAGTAATGGGATTATATCGGTTGCCTTGGTTTCAGCCGAGAATCAGCGTCCGTCAGATTTCGACGTCAGGCGTAGCCTACACTACATGCATACCAGACGGGCGGGATCCCTTGAGTCTTTTTTTTTCCCTATATGGCCCGAGCTGTAAACCTTGGGGGTACTAGGGGACTTCGGTTACAGAAACATTGTACCAGTCTGAGACAGTGCTAGCATTATTGGATTACAGGTATTTGAAAAAAAGATGGGACTATGTACGGGAAACCATCCGCCATATACCGTGCTCTATACAATGTGCGCTAATACTAGAATGAAGTAAGCAAAAGAAGAATTTCCGACCGAGGGATATTGCAAGAAACAAGATTGTAGGATGAAGAAGCAAAGTCCGGCCCATTACGCAGTAAGTAAATGCATGAACCCATCAGGGCTCAAGAACTAGAACGCTGGGCTGCTCTTGGAACCAAATCTATACATGCAGGCAGCCCCATGTTTGCATGCATAGCCCTCCCATCTACAATGGAATTTGCTTAGCATTACCACACCAGCCGAACGAGACGAGCTTTGCTTTTTATCCAATCGCCAAACTCCTAAGCCGGGGGGCCAAGAAATCAGGTATATTTGCGTAAATGGTCGTATACAAAACCAAAAAAAACATAGATATTAAAACCTTTTTGGCCGTCATTGCCGCATAAAGCGCGCAAAAGCTCCTTTTCTTCCACCCCCTCCCTCCCCCACGAAGCACATGATGCAAGAGGACCGGGCTCATGGGGCGGAGAGGGCGCTAGAGTCGTTCCAGAAGGTTACAATGGTTGAGGATATGGCAGGCTGAAAAAAAAATGGGTCGGGTAGTAACGGGGTATATGTCGAACAAGAGTGGTGAAGAAGGGCGGCGTAAAACGTTGTATCGGGGAAAGGAGGGCTAGCGATCTATTCCCCTTTCCTGTGGATGGACTTGAGTTCAACTTCACTGTCATTTCGTCAATCTTTCTGATTCGATGCCCCAGCAATTCTGCCGTAATGGTTGACAGGGTAGAGGGACGGAAGGTGAGCTGTGCGTTCCTCAAGCGAACAACGCAGTTGCCAGACACCACGAAGATAGGTGTTTGAGGGGACGCGGAGAGTCTTCCGGAGATGATAAGAGAAAAAAAGATTGGGTGCTTACAAGATCAATTTTGCATCTGCGGGGATGTGTCCAGGAAAACCACTGTGATCAGGACAGTTAGCGATCGCTCCTGAGACAAGAAAATTGGAGGCTGCTGATATCCTAGTCATGCCATACCGGCGGCTACAGCGGTATGTTCATTTTTGGGGTACACAGAAAAACCAAAGTGTTGAAGTTTTTGTCCGGACTCCGAGCTTCGTGGCATGTGTTCGGCCGCTTCTGCGGCCGTGGGAGGCCGGTCGTTCGGGTTGATCCCGCAGTCGGGCCCATCAAGTATGAAGTTCACAAACCGGACTTACCGAGCGCCATAAGCATAATCACTGTATTACACATCTTGTTAGCAAAAAAAAACACATGCAAGTGGTGTGTACCCGCAAAAAGCTACTTACGATGTGATTTTGAGGATTGCTACCTCACCCAACGACATGGGGGGAATATCCTCGGACCCCAAAATACCCTCGTCCCAGCCTGCATGTTGGAGTCAGTTGACGTGCACACCTCAATTTGCCATTTGGCATGTGTGGAGCGGGCTGGTTGGGATCGCAAGGCGCGTACCTCGGATGACTCGACCTGCGCCGATTAGAGTCGTGAGATCGCCCCGGCCTACTGATGTGTCGAATCTAGCATTTTGGTTAGCAGGATGCTCCAAGTCCATGTGAAGGCGTCCACGTTGCCAGTCTACTTACTGTGTTCCCTTGTTGTCTGGTGCCTCGTCATCGTACAACCATCCTGCAACCGTTGGTTAGATTTTGGCATTGACGTGTAAATGCTAGCAGCAATACCGGTGTATTCAACGCAAATCTCGTCGTGCTTCTTGGGGAAGTCTGTTCCATTGCCTGGTTTGGCAACAATCTTCTCGACGCCCATTGTGTAGAAAGAATGTGCTATGGTTGTGTGTGGCGTTGGAGGCGCAAGTATGTTGTAACGGGCGGGATGCTAGCGTGGACAAAAAGTCGAACGTTGGTCAAGTTCAGATATGATAGAGAAGAAAAAAAAGGAAGCTAGAGGAGTGCAGAAAACAAGAAGTGCGTGAGGAAGTGGACAAGGCGAAGATCTAATAGCAGGCGCAAGGCGTGGTGGTGCTTTAAGGAAGATGCTCCGTGTATGCTTTGGCAAAAAAGCTTAGGCTCAATGAATGGTCTTTGCTTTGACAAGAAAAAAGCAGTCCGGGGGTTTGCAGGACAGCTATGGGATAGATTGGCCTGCTCCGATCCGTCCAGCATATCCCTTAGCCCCCCCGTTCCACAGCTTCGGCTCGAAGGTAATTGTGGGCTACGAACCACAGCCGCCATCAGAACCTGACTGTCTCCCGGGGAATCCTACCCGACGCTCGAGCCGTTTTGGATGTCAGAAGTTTGTAAGGTTGGTCTAGCCCTTTGAATGCGTTCGTCATCTGCAACATCCTAGCTGACACGCGATGTGGGCTCCACATCTAACATGGTCGATGGTTGTACCCGTTCCTCAACTTTTCCCGCGACTACCGAGCAGCATGACAACCTTCCAACACCGCCGTTTGCCCTGCGACGCGGCGGCTGACCCTGCATCCACGCGGAAGGCAAAAAAAAAAGCAAGACATTCAATATTATTTTTGGGCCATGGTGGGATAAGGGAATGGTCTTGAGGATGTGGCCAATTAGGATGGTGGGAGCAAAAGGAAGCAAGGGTGGGGACAAAGGGTAGCCTTAGTGGGGGTGCAAGGCTACAATTGTTCAAAGGCCGCGCGACGTGCGGTGACTGTCACCACGAAGACGCCCTTCGTCACAAACGAATGCACGGCACGAGTCCAAAACCTTAATCCCGCAGGGAGGAACGGAGGGATGGGCACGAAAAAACGCCGACACTGTACTTCTCCAGAAAGTCGCACGACCTGAGCAAAAAGGAAAAGCGCCTATAAACGCCGTAGGGCTAAGCGGTTGACGAATAAGCTACTACCGCAACTTGTATAGGATGTGATTCGGCAACCAAACCCGCACCAACGCGAGTCCCCCTGACTACTCGAGGCCCGACAAGGCAACTGACGGTCTTGTAGTATTTTAGTAGATTCAGAGTGAACAAGGCTAAACACGGATTTAGGGAAAATGCAGGACCGTTTGCTAAAAAGCAATCTTCGGTGTATTTCACGGGGCGACTGGCCATATTACTTACGTATACTAGACTAGTCCAATAAGTAACCCAACAACCCCCCATGGCCTCATGAATCCAGCGTTGCGATGTCTCACAGCCTGTGGTGACGAACACAATGGGGTCTCGTCGTCATCGTGAGCATTCAACCCCCGCGCCCATGTGTCGTCCCCCAAAATCCCTTTGTCGAAACCGTGAAGCCAAGGGGCCCAACAAACCCTAATCATCTCGCGGGTGGCATGTCTCTGGAGATTTGCCAATCACAGTAGAAGCGGCAGCACTGCCGGTTGCCGTGCGGTGCTGGACCCACCCCAGGGAACAATCATGTTTTGTAGCGTCTGGCGTTGCAAAAAACAGCCAAATGCGGAGCAGCGGGCTATCGTGCTTCTCGCGGCAAACGCGAAATTCACATCCCTGGAGGGCAAAGAAAAAAAAAGGAAACGAGGCACGGGTGGCGTGGGGCTGAAGAGCAATTGCCATAGCCATTACACGTGGTCTTTTCGACCGTGCCTTTGCCATGGCCTTCTTCAGCCCGCCTTGTAACCTTCGGACAAGACGATCTTTAGCCCTGTGCGCTGAGTCGGGAGCCCAACGATACGGTCCGGGAGCAATCCACAGTTTGTATTGGCTAGACGAGGTGCGCTTGCAGTGGCGGCTGAGTCGTGGAGAAGTGATCAACCCCCCACGCATATGGAGTGCAGCATCGTGAACATTAAGCACGTGGCCAAACTCAAGCTACAGCTCAGGTGCTAAACCACTTGCAGCCAGCCAAAGAATACGAGCCGACGATTGTCATCTCCAACAATGTCCAATGAAAAGGTTGCGCATTGCTGGTAATGTAGCTACCCTAAAACCACCGTTGCACAAGGTTCCGCAGGGCTATTTGCTCCGGTCGTAAGACCCGCAACGTTCAGCACAAGCAGCGAACCAACCCTCGCCTTCGTCAGCGGCGCACCAAAAGTCGGCCCACGACGAAGCCAACTTCACCTTGTCTTCTCCCAAAACGGCAACTGCACCAGGTCGGTCAGAGCAATGCTGGCAACGCGAGTGGTGCCTTTGCCCTGCTCGGCCCGCTCGACGTAGTGCATGCGGTCAGTCCCTACAGTCTGGATGAAGGCAAGGAGCCGCGCATAGTTTGTGCCAATATGATCGATTCCGTGGCTGTCGTCAGACATGACGAAACCGCCTCGCATCCGAAGGAACATCTATAAACGAACACCCAAGTCAGTTTCAAGCTCACCTCGCCGCCGAGCTCGGGCAGATGGCGGTGTGACTGACCTGACATATTGGCAAGCACGGATACGGCTCGGCCAGACCTTTGCGCAGCCCGGCAGAGTTGAGTTCGAGCAGACCGCCATATGAAGCAATGAATTCCAGGTTGCGCTCAATCTTCTGCCAAACACCAGCCATGCCTTTGAACCCATCGTCGCGATGATCGCTCAGCAGACGGATGAGGTCGAGGTGCCCGACGACTGGGGGCCGCAGCGCCTGCAGCATCTCCCATTGAGAATCGAAATAATCCTCAAACAACCTCTCGTCTGTCCCGCCCGCCTTGTCCCTGGCCTGCTCGTACATTTGGCGGTCGTAGTCGATGGGAATCGTATGCACATGGTGGACAGAGCCCATGAAAAAGTCAAACGGATATTTTTCGCGGACGCTCCGAATCAGCTCCAGGGTCGACGGACGAATCCATTCTGATTCAAAGCCAATCAGAATCTGTATCTGGCTCGAGTACTTTTCTCTCAGCCGGTTCGCTTCGACGATGAAGTCGTCGAATAGCTTGGCAAGGCTCTCAACCGTGTACGACTCAGCTTCTCCGGGGTAGAAGTCTTCGATTGGCCGGGGTATATGCTCTGTTAGCGCAAAGGTATGGAAGCCTTTCACTATGGCTGCCTGAATGACCTCTTCGAGCGTGTCCTTTGCATGGCTACAGAACTGGCCAGAGTGGCTGTGATGTGAGTATGGCATGTTGGGCTTATCCTCGCCGTTGGGCTTTCTGGGTTGGGAAAATGTAAAATGTGACTCGACGCTGCACCAAAACCAAGACAGCCTTCTCCTATCAACGCCACCGAACTAAAGACTGCGCAACATGATGCAACGTGACAGAGACGACCTGATATAGGTGTTTTTACAAAACAGCCGCCTACTTGCTAGGCCGTGTCTCGCGTCTCTTCCCGCATGTGGTGGCTGTCGCGAAGAGGAGCGTGGTGTAATCCTTCAACGCCGATTCGTCAGTTTCCTTCGGCATGTGGGTTGACATCGCCCCGAGGTATCCAACTACCGTGCCACATCAATTCATGTATCGTGACCGTATTGTATCCGGGATATGGTTGTACAAATATTACAAGTCAATCTTAAAGTTTCAAGGTATACGAGAACGTTATGAGCCAGTACGATGTATCCATGGCTAATCATAATCAGACTCTGATAGATGACCCCGCGTGCCTGGTGAAATCCGTCCTTGAGCCGGAGGATACGCTACAGCCGTCACATCTAGTCTACCAAAAAAATAGAATCATACTAGAGTTGGTGTATGAATCTGAGCTGCCATTGGGGAAAAAAAAAGCACATCCCATTTCCTATGACTGTGGCAGTCATCAGTTATTCGAATCGCAGGATTCCGATAGACATTCAGTGGTTCTCATAAAAGAGAAACAGACAGATAAAAAAAAAAGGCCAATCAACCCCAGACAAACCCACACAATTCATATCACCATCCAAAACAAAACAAAAAATCGAGGAAAAAAAAAGAAGAAAGGAAAACAACCCCAGCATCTCCCAACACCCCCAAAATGTCCACCACCACCACCACCACCACCACCTCCGACCCCCCAACTCTCTACTTCGGCTACGGCTCCAACCTCTGGCTCCACCAAATGACCACGCGCTGCCCCTCCTCCGCCTACCTCGGCGTCGCCCGTTTGGACAACTACAAATGGCTCATAAACGAACGCGGCTACGCCAACATCGTCCAAGTCTCCTCCAACACATCAACCCCCCACGTCTACGGCCTCATCTTCTCCCTCACACCCACCGACGAACACCAGCTCGACAAAAACGAAGGCGTGCCCGTCGCTTACACAAAAGAATACCTACCCTGCACGTTCTGGTCGGGCACCGCGGACCGCAGGATCGATGTGACGCTTCCGCCCAGCGGGACGGGGAAGCGCGTGCTGGTGTATATAGATCGGAAGAGGGTTGCAGAGGGAGTGCCGAGGGAGGAGTATGTGTATAGGATGAATCGGGGGATAGAGGATGCGGTCAGGTGTGGGGTGCCGGAGGGGTATGTGAGGGATGTTATGAGGGGGTTTATTCCGGAGAATGGTGGAGAGGAAGGAGGGGTGGGGGAGTTTGCGAAGAGGCAGGCTGCTGGGTTTAGGGATGAGAGTGGGGTTATTGAGTAGATTTGAGTGATTCCTTGTGTGTACGAAGAATGATTTGGAAGATATTAGTAAAATCAAAGAAGAGAGGCAAGATATTCCAAGTCATAATACGACTACTCATTCATGACCAAGACTAATAAACCATACTCTGTTGGCAATGAGATCCTGCTCTGGACAAAAGCCAATACCGAGACAATCTCCCCTTCATGACACTGTATGTATCCATTCCCCAACTTCTACACCCTTTCCAATCTCGTCAACACCCTCCTACATCAACATCACTTTTACAACTCCTCACGAGCCCGACGGTAGCTGGCCTAATCACCACAACGCATCAGCTAAGGGGGGACTTAAAAGTCAGACGACTGGTGTCTACGCACCTCCTGTTCAACCTGCAGTTGCTCAACAACGGGTGCCAGCTCAGACAGAATCTCGTATGCCTTCTTGTGGTACTCGAGTTGGGCAGCAATGAGGTCAGCAAGGTTACGGAGTGGTTCCGGAGTGTCGAGGACCTGTTTGTGAAGAAAAGAGAGAAAAAAGTCAGTATATGTATCTCAGACCAAAATAGCTTCACAACTTACATTCTTCATGACACCAACAGCCTCCTCAGTCTGGCCAACAAACTCGTCCTCGGCCTGCTCAATCTTTGCCCTTGCCTCCTCTGTCAAATCATCATCAAGATTGTCCTTCTTGGCGGGTTGACCAGGGAGAGTAAAAGCAGGTCCCCTGGCATTGGCCTTGGTCGCATCAAGTGTCAGTCGCGAGTTTTCGACAGCCTTGCGGGCGCGTGTGGCAAATTGAATGTTGGTGTTGAGTGTGGTACTCCACCCAGCCAAGAAGCGGCTCTGAATCTGAGCGTCCTGCGCCAGACGTGCCTCGCCAACCTTCTCACTGGCAATGGCGTACTTCTCGAGGGCAGTAGCGAGCGGGTCCTCGCCTGAAGATGTTTGCTCAGAGGTGAGCATGTGCGAGGCATTCAGGGCGGCGCGGGCAACAGCATGGCTGAAAGTCTTGGGCTGGGGCTTTGCGGAGGGAGGGGCAGTAAGAGCTGCCTGGGCTTCGGCGGGGGAGGTGGCACTCGAGAGTAGGTTGACCTTTTCTGCGACAGTTCGGCCGAGGTCGTTGAAGGACTCGCGGATGTTGGCCGGGTAGTCGTAGGCTTCGTTTGCGTATTGTGAACTAGGCAGTCAGGATATGGTTTCCAGAGCGGGATACGGGGCGTCATACGTGACCTGGAGCATAGTCGTGTGCACCTTTTTCAGCGCATCGACTCGCTTCTCGAGCTCAATGTAATCCGGGGGCAGTTGAGTCTGTCATGAGCCGTGTTAATGGTGCACTTTGCTACATCGCGGATGCCCTCGTGAGATACTACGAGAACTCGACCGGGAGACTGCGCACCTTGTCCTCGACATTGCCAACCTGCTCCTTGACATATTGCTGTGTTCGGGCAGCCCAGGGGGTAAAGGTAGCGCTGTAGCAACCGTGTCAATCCAAGTGTTCCTATCTGGTGCCGGGGTGCAAGTAAGCGGCGAGGGGGACGCGGGGCTGTACGTACGAAATGTTCTTTCCGAACGCCGAAATCTTGCCAAGGTTTTCCATTGCGGTGTAGCGGGGTTACGGTATATCCAGGCTCTGTTCGTGGGTGTTGTCGAGGGCGGGGCGTGGGTGTTGTCGTGCTCTTACGACTTTCATGTGTTCTCCGCCGCCGTTGCTGTCAGGGCGGCGCATGAGCCCTGCATTGCACTAGTCCTGTTTGGGACCGTATCAACCCTTTGTGTGGACAAGTACCTCTACAATACATGTGTTTTTCCTCGATACATGGGTTGGGATGTGTATAATTTCAGTCAGAGAATCTGAGTACGTACTCATCTGAATCTTGACACTATTCTCACAAGAGTATACTCGGTTATCGTAATGTAAGTATGTGCTTCATAAAAAGAAGACCATTCCCTACTCAGCATGGGATGCTATTATGAGTTCCGCTAAAAGATGCCTTGTTCAAAAAAAAGACACATCGATAAAAGATCAGCACGCCACAGGGGAAACGTATACATATTCGGCCCCACTGGTTGTCTCACCACCGCTACCCTATAGCAGGGAGTGATACAGGAGTCGTGTTGACTGCACACAAATGTCTGAAACTGCATTGCGGACCAAAAGCAGTTCCGATCACCACTCTGCAGCTGGATGCGGTGCTATGTAAGAAGGAGGGAGAAATTGCGCCACGAATAATGTCCTGGATTCCTAGAAGCACAAAGCCATGGGTCATTAGTAGTCATCACATGCAAGCCTGGGAGTTTGAATCCTTCGTCAATCCGCTTTTGGTTGCTCACGGTTACTGATGCCGTGCAAATGCCTCACAGCCCTTCATACTCCATAAACGGCGACCACATGTAGAGGCATCTTAAGCCCTTGCATCCAGATTCTGCGCACACTGCCATCCACCGCGCGAGTCATCCTCCTCATGCCTGTGAATAAACTTTCCATGCCCATGCCCATGCATGTACAAGGTGCTTGGCCTCTTCGTACTCGCATTCTGGGAGGTAGGGAGTCTCCAACACCCGATCGCCGTCCGATGTTAAAACTAACGTGCGCCCCAGCATGACCTGCAGCAGTCACACCGCATAAGTGGACCCCGCTTTCGCTTCATTCTTCCTTTTCTGTAGTGAGCTTCCCGGGGGGATCGTGGCCCTGAGATGTGATACCAAGGCAAGCCATTGCGTCTCACCCACGCAAGCCCAGTTGCACTTGCCAGTCAGTGTGTGACAGGACGCCTCTCGGGAGACATCACCGGCGGTACGACTCCGGAAAGACCAGAAGAGTAGAGTGTTTCAGGTAGAACATGTCCTCTATTGTGATATACACAGGCGCTGCATCAAGAGACATGGGCAGACCGATAAGCGTCTTTTGGTACCAACAGAACATGCGCCTCCCAATTTCTTCATTACAAGCGTCTTCATAGCGCAGGTAGCTTCATGCGAGTAAGCCGCGTTACTGTACAGAGTATTGCCTTGGTACGCCAGGCGAGTAACTCTCCGCGATTGACGATTTCCGATCACTTCCGTAGCCCGATGGCCAGTCTGGAGAGCCGTATGCAGAGCCCAAACCGTCGGCACTCGTGAC
Organism: Bipolaris bicolor; assembly: GCA_026262445.1. NCBI lineage: Eukaryota > Fungi > Ascomycota > Dothideomycetes > Pleosporales > Pleosporaceae > Bipolaris > Bipolaris bicolor. The sequence continues at coordinate 1,507,949 of JAODYD010000004.1, read as the reverse complement.
CGTCATGTTGTCAGACGTCGGCGAATCGGATATGGTGAGCGAATTGAAAATGCCACGCATCTCGCGCAAGTCTTCGGAGACTTGATCTTTTGGCGCCTGTGTGCGGTCCTTGATAAAGTCCTTGATTGAGCGAATGATAGGGGGGCACCCTTCGTCGTCGGGGAGCCACCAATCTGATGGCGGGGCCCCCATGGATTCAAGCATACGGTTACGGAGAACGTCAGAGTAGATGTATCTAGATCCATGTAAGCATAATGAATCACACAACCATACTACCTTGCAGGTGTGCTTACCCCGATGCTTCAATCTTAGTAAATGTTCGACGAATCCACTGCATGGTCTTTTGGTCCTTGGGCAGAAACAAGACGGCAATCGCAAAGCTAACTTGAGCCTCTAGTAGGGCGCCTGGAGGCGCGTCTGGATAAGCGCACATGGCTTCAAACATCTGTACTGCTCGAAACGCCAGTTTATTGTACTCGGGATCTATGGGTTGCTTCAACGCCATCGACGACGATATGGCGTACATGAACTGGAGGCCCCATATGTCCATGTATAAGAAATTCGACGTCCACAATGGCCCACCCCAAATGAGATCTGGTTCATAAGGGTTGGTGATATCGTCTGGATCCGGGGTTCCAGGGATGCTGTGAACCTTGTGGCTTGGATCCAATAAAACCTGCGGAATGTCTTTCGGTAAAGATTCCATTCTTTCTTGAAGCGCAGGCAATTGAGTCATGAATTCTTGAGGACTGAGCAGTCCTTTACCAGCCCTTGCAAAAAGATCGTTGGAGTCCTTTGCTACCAACCGGGAATACGCAAAGCGCTCTTCATACTTCATACCCAAGTCATCTGGGTTCTCCTTGACCTTTTGGACGTATGATTCGTGGGCAGCCTCGTACCATTCCCGGCCCAATGTTGCCTCTCCGCCAGATTGGAAGCCAACGAATAGATCAAATCGAATGTACCAAAGGAGTACCTTGGACAGGAAATCCGACTTTGTGATGGTCTGTGGTGTAAAGAGGCGTGTGAGCATATCAAATGCAGCTTTCTGGTGGCCCATCAGGTTGACCCAGTCACCAAGCATTTCCTAGTATCCCTATTAGAAGAGTGACGTCAGTCCGACGATTCTGTCCTTACCTCTATGCTTGCCAGCTGTAATATGGTCAAGAAAGTGGCAAGACCCTGCTTCTTGTTCTTCTCAATCGCCATCCGCAGGCGCGAGACCGACTCGTTGTAGTACTGGAGGAATGTGGATATGCGACCGTCGGGCTGGGACAGGGTATGGAAATATGCGGCATATCCCGCAACGGCATATTTGAGAGGCTCAAATTTCATAACCCAATGCATAAAATCGCCTTTGAGCCAGCCACGTGTGTCGCGCTTGAGGGAGTAGTGATGGACAGTCATGTGGTTGCGGAAGTAGTTGAGATAGAAGTGGAGATCTCGGGTCGAGCCCTGGACGGGCTTCGCGGGTTGCGCACTTCCTTTCCGGGACAGTGATGGTCGTACAGTGGGCGGGACAGTGGATGAGGCCTCGGTCGATGGGGACACACTCTGGTCGAGGCACGAGCCAGGTGTGTAAGACGAGTCGCGGTTTTCTTGGCTTCTTGACGTGTCGTCGTCGTCATAGTCGACGTAGTCTTCTTCTTCATCTTCGTCCCTTATGGAAGGCAGACGTTCCTTGGCATCTTCTTCACGATCCTCGGGCGACGGAATGTTGTCGGCAGATGAGGATTTTCCCGACTTGGAGCCGCTGCGGGTAGATTTCTGACTGGATTGTGAGTCGGGATAGACGCATTCGCGACCTCCCTTGTGACACCCTGGTGAACGCTGTCAGAAATCAAGCCCTGTTTCAACGAGTCAGAGGCAGAAGCAAGCACTCACTCTCGCACACGGGGTGGTTTTCGTCACACTGCTACATGTCAATCGCGCTGGCTATTTGGAGCAAGTAGAGAGAAAGCCACATACCTTGACTCTACGCTGCCTGCAGGTAAAGCATCCGCTCCGTGTTCTGCGGTGCTTTACCTGTTCGCCAGGCGCTGGTCGGCGACGCGCGCGGCTGTTGGCAGCATGGACTGAGCCAATGGGGCCAGATGCATCATCATATTGATCAGGATAACTGGGCTGGCCAATGTTTTCATATTGCACAAAGGGACCGGGAGCTCCTGGTTGGAAGGGGTTGTCTGGCATGGCCATGGGATAGGAGCCATGTGGGATCATCGTCTGCGGGGCATGCTGAACGTTGTTGTTGTTGTTGCTATTGCCATTGTTATTATTGTTGGGAATGGAGTTGTGGTCGATGTTGTAGTATTGGGGCGGGATACTGTGGCCTGGCGGGGGGTAATATCCAGACATGTCTTGGGAGGGACGAGGGGGGAGAGAGTGCGCAGTGAGGGAGAGTGCAAGAGAAGGTGGTGGCAATGATGGAAGACTGGTGAGGATAGTGGTTGCAGGAAGAGGACCAACGTCATTCAAGTGCAAGGGTCCGAGGTCGATCGCCGTGTCAACGGGTGTGACAATGGCTCGGGCGTCAGGTACGGGAAAGTGAAAGGATATAGAAGTAGGAGCAAGCTTGCCGGAGCCGTGGGTTAGTCTAATGCAGGCTGGTTTGGGCGCGCGGGTACAGGCCCCCAGCTAGCAGCTAGGACAGGCGGTTCAACTACGTCTCCGGTAACCCTAAGTGATGGCCACACACGGGACCAGGTAGACTGCGCGACACCAGAAAAAGCTGGCGATGGAGGCATATGCAGTACCGATCTAAGACCAGAAAAAAGGGGGGGCCGGCGAGGGGATGGTGGTGGTGGGGGCAGATAAACAGGGGGAGGAAGTGATGAGTATTGGTAGAGAGGAAGCACAGCAGGGGGTGTAACTTCAAGGTTGTGCAAGAGCGATAAAACTGAGAAAGATGGTATGAGAGATTTGGGAAAAAAGAGACAGAGAGAGATCGGAGCTAGAGCAAAGAGGGCGAGGTCGGTGGACAGAGAAAGCAGGCAGACGAGAGAGCCGGGCCGAGCGAGAGCAAAGGCGTGTGTCTAGTCCTGGGAAGAAGCAATGGTGTATGTCCAGGAAGGGATAGTCTGAGGTTCATCAAACGTCCGCATCTGAGAAGCCGGGGTGCAGTGAAGGGGAAAAAGCAAGCCCCAAGCCCACTGCGCTGTCTCCAGGCCGCTGTGGGCCGTGCACGCAAACGCTTCCGCTTTCCGCGCAGTACTGGAATCCCAGGACTGATCGCTCTGGGCCATTCCCAGGCCGTGCGAACAGGTCCACCCACCGACAGCAGCCACCTCAAGTCTGGGGGGGGAGGGGGAAGGGCAGGGGAGGGCATCGAGGAGCAGGGCAAGCAGCGGCGGAGCAGCCAAGGGGTCTGCCCGCTCCGAGCAATAAGTAGGCCCATGTACGAGAGAGCATCTAAGTACAGTTCATCAGATGCGGCCCATTTTGACACATCCCCGACGCTGATCCCCGCCTGTCAGCCTGTGGACTACGGCTAGAGCAGGGCATTTTTTTCTGTTAGGCGTGCAGCGCGCCGCTGCTGCTACGGCTGCTGAGACGGCTGCTGGCTGCTGGCTGCTGCTAGAGGGCGAGTGTGGGCGGGGCGGTGGGCGGCGTGGGTAATCAAGCCATGGAGCCATGGAGCGTGTTATGGAGCAATTGCAAATCCAACGAGGGTCGAGGATCGCCTTTGCAGCAGACGGATCGAGCCAAGGGCACGACACAGCACCAAGGCGGACATGATATGCGCCAGCCCCAAGTCCCAATCCCACCATCAGCGTGGTGGGGCCCGCACCAAAAGGGCCCCCCTCTCCCAGCTGCCCCCCCCCCCTCCCCATGCCATCCGTTGCCCAAGTCAGCCGTGGATGAGTGGCGTCGCGGCGATTGCGACGCGTTGCTGCAGGTCGAGGTCGTCGTCACAGTGCGTGTGGATGGATGCTGGATGGATGGATGGGGTGGACGGACATGGACTGGGTATGTATGTAGGTCGAGATGCCAATGCAGACATGTATGTACATATGTACGTATAGACCATATGTATACTAGTAGGCAAGGCTGTGGTTGGGTATGGACAGGCATGGTACATGGAGGTAGAGTAAGTGGTTACTAAGGAATGCATGCCATGGGCCCTTTTTTTCCTTTGGCGTGGACCCCCCCTCCCCCCACTGCTGGCCTGAAGTGGGGATTGGGCCGATGCAGTGCAGAGCAATTGCCCGGCGGACGGGCTTTAGACTTTCAAGCCTCATCAATGTGCGTGGTTATAAAAAGACGGGTGGATATTGGAGCCACCGGGCCTGACTCAACCAGGGCGCGCGGGCGGGCGGGAGAAGGAGGGCTGCTTCGAGAAGGTGGCAGCACTGCCAACTACTGGCCACTCGCAGCGCTTTTGCTGCCACATACTGTACATACATGATGATTACATACATGCTTACATGGCCGTCAACTCTAGCCCGGAGCCCAGTCCCGTGACGGCCGTCAGACTGCTGGCAGGTGGTACAGCTGGGGACACTTGGTATGTGTGTGTGTGTGTACTTGTGTAGAAGAGTCGTAGTAACTAGGTACATATGTACCTGTATGTAGGCATGCGGCGGGAGGCAAGTGGCATGATGAGGAGGATTCCGAATTGCCCACTCTGGTCCGGCTAGTGCAATTTGCACGGCAGGCCAGGGCCGAGTCGAGTAGATTCTCTGGAGCAGCGAGCAGCGAGCAGCGTGAATAGAGTATATCGGTCGTCGAGTATACTTAGTTAGTGTCGTCAGACCATGGGGAAGCTAGGGTGGGAGATATCGTCATGGGCCTGGTCTGGCTGATTACCGCCAACAAGGGACAAAGAGCGACACTGAAGAGAGAGCAGACGTCCAATGTCACGTTGCCGCGCTAGGCCCGAAGCGGCGGGGCAGCGGATGCCGCAATGGACGCTCCGGCTGCCCCCTGAGTGGTCGAGTGCCGTGCGCCACGCATCATGGACACGGCATTGTCATTTGCAGCATGCAGTCAGTGTGCAGCGTCTGACGGGCTCGACAAGCACCCTGTGCTGATGGTGCCCATCTTGCATGACCCCAGCGACCGAGCGGCCGGCCGGTCCAGCCTGGAAGCCTGCTGCTACTGGTGCTGATGGTGGTGGTTGTGGTGGTGGTGGTGGTGGTGCTGCTGCTGCTACTACGGCACAAGAGGCGGGCGCATGGCGTCGCCACATGAAGCGCGTCAGTGTCGGTGTGTGCGAGAATGTCATAGTGTGGATGAGTGAATGGTGTGTGATGGCATACTTGTTAGTTGCAAGTCGGAACACTCCAATTCCGCGGTTATGGCACACTCGCTCAGCCCCACGTGTCGTCGACAGGGTCAGCCCTTCTTGCCCACCCGTGCCTTCCCTCTCTCCAAGCGCTTGGACCTGCACCACCCACAACCTCACACACGCTCTTCCCTACACCGGTCCACAAACAAGCAACTTCATCACCGAGAAAAAAGAATATCATCCAACCTTTGGGGACTCCTGCAGGACCCCTTCTGTCGTCCTGCACACCAGCATCCGCCCATCACATGTCTGCTGCCTAGGGCACCAAACGTCATATTCCATCTGCCGTGCCATGGCCACTATCGACCCTTCTCCACTTTGTCTCACTCACCCACGTCGCCGTCCGCGGACCGTCTCTGCGAACAAACTAACTGACTGGCCAGAGCCCCGACCAAAAAGTCCACATGGCGGCTCTACTTGGCCAGGCCCTTTTTTTTTCCTGTCTGCTGCTGCTTGCAATCCAGAGGGCACATTCCTGGAACCTCGCCATAAAATCCTTTGCTATTGACAATGGGATTCGCCCCCTCCTCTGTTGACGTCCTTGTTTTCCCAAACCAGCCTTTTGCAATTTCCGACACGGCCCAAACCTGTCCTGACGGTGCCTTTGGTAGTACCGATGGATATAATTATATAGTTAGTTATATGGAATGTGAATGTACTATACTAGTTCGATTTATAGAATGCTATGTCGATATTATCACAAAAGGTGGAGATTAGACTTCAAGCTTTCCCACTAGCCCTGAATCAAGCAAACCATACTCGTATACGTATCTCTTTGCTATACCAACACACAGGCCTGTCTCTTGTTGCCAAGAAACCAGGGCCAAAAAAAAAAAAGAACATGGTCCAAGTCGAAGGGTAAAGAAAAGCCGCAAGTAGACCCGACCAGCGAATGAGGGCTCTGATATTGTAATATACTCACTATTATACATTATCAGGCAGGCACGCAGGACAGGCAGGGCAGGACAAGTGCAAGTGCAAGCAAGCCCTATTCAGCTGCACAACTCTAATGCACAAAGCCAAGCCAAATCGCCCCAAAAAAGGACCTTTCGCTGCCCTTAGTCCATATTATAGCCACTTTACTCTCCATCAGCTTTAATATCAACCACTACACACTACACACCGATATGCCTCCTAGTCCAATCTACACATACCCGCATACCATCGGGTGTCTTGGTTGGTGCAAAAAAAAACTCTCAGCGAGTCAACCGATCCAACGCAGAACTTGCACTTCCGATGCCTCTCTCCCTGCCCTTGCTTACCTAGCCCCATGCTTCCGCCTTGCCTTGCCATGCCTTGCCCCGATCACCAACAACCCCACGTCATGCCCCCGCAACCATGTACATACTACAGCGCCAGCATCAATGCCATCCTTCATCCCCTCCCCCCCCACCTCCTCACCTCAATCAATTCCCCCCCTTCATCTCAAATCTCGACTTTACCCACCCTCGAGACTAAAATCCCGAAAACGCAATAAAAGTCACGTGCATATTCCGCGGAGATGACGACGGAGATCGGAGACGGAGAACGCGCGAGTGCTAACCGGATGAGATTAACGAGGGCAAGAAGGTGGGAAAGCGAGAAGAGGCGTAAGAAAGGGACGGACGGACGAAAGTGTAGTCCGTTTGTCTCCGTTAGTTATTTACTTTAGCTTTCTTTTAGGCGAAGGGGAGACTTGAGGGAAAACTAGGTGGGTTTAAGGGGTAAGTGTGGGATCTAGTGGGTGACATGTGCGTTTGTTTGGTATTGTAGAAGGAAGGAAAGTGTGGGTTGTGAAGGCTTAAATGTTCGAGTAAACAACACAGAGACAGGAAGGTAAGGGGATAGATAGAATGGCACGAGACAATAGGCAAGTCTAGTCATTAACTATGGGACAAAACAACAACAACACATCAACTCCTCACCACCACACTGCTTTCGAATCCGTTCCGTGCTGGACTTTTTCGACATTTCTCTTCGCTACTCGCACTCCCTCCGGCCGTTGCTTCGTTAAAGGTGCAAACCAGAAACTTTGCAAGGAAATTCGTTTCACATGCTTGAAATTGTCTCCCCGTACACTCACAACACTGTTCCTCTCTCTTCTCTTTCCCTCCGCCACTACCACCGCGTCTCCTTACCCATTCCCATAAAAAGACAATCCAAAAAAAGAGAGAGATGACAAAAAAGCTTACATACATACACGCCATATATTTCCCCTTTGACCATACGGTTAGATGCCACGCCCCATCCATGATGCCAGAAAATGCCAATTCAAAATAAACAACAGTCGAGATTTTTCTGAAAAATCGCATGCAAAAACAGGTAGAGAGACTCCATTCACTCCCCTTTGTCCGTATATGTCAGGATGACGAAAAGGGAAAAAAGGGAAAAAGAAAAGAAAAGAGATGACACTCCCAACGTATATGAACCCCTGACACGAAAAAATTTGCAAGTGGATAGAAAAAAGAAAATCCACGTCTCATATCCCCATCCCCCACGTCTGTATCCAAAGAACACAGATTTTGGAGGAAAGGAGAGAGACAGACAGAGACAAAGACCCGTTTGACAAGACAGGGAAAGATAGATAGAGATTGAGAGATGAGTAAAGGAGAGGTGGAAAATAAATAAAAAAGGGGGTATATATCAAGAATCTGAGCAATCGTGCACTCCCCCCCCCCTCTCTCTGTGTATATCACGAGAATGAGAAAGAAGGAGCACAATTTCGGGCAAGTTGTACTCTAGACGAAATAAATCTTTAGCCCATCATGCAGTTGCTTGCGGTAACGACGGTGGAGGAGAGGGAGGAGAAGAAGGAGTGGCACTAGGCTCGATATCGCTCTCCTTGCCCGTCTCGTGGACTCCCTCGCCGCGACAGAGCGGACATGAGTTGCGTCCTGTAGTCAGCCACTATATAACACATTAGTCATCTTCTATACCCAGACATTCAAAGGGATATTCATGTCACACATACCTGGTCAATGCAGATCTTGTGAAACATGTGTTCGCACTTGATGAGCTTGCGTGCCTCTTCATCCGCTTCAAAGTCGCACAGGCACACTAGACAGCGCGCCCCAGGCACGAGGTCAATCGTCTCCTCGCCCTCGACTGCCTCGGCTACTAGCACATTGCCATTCGCCCGGATCCTGAGCAACCCGGGTGCCGAAGCCACATCCTCCTCACTTGCAACAGGCGGCTTTGCAGGTCCCAATATTGACGAGAGAAGCATCATGTCCTCGTACGTCGGAGAGTCGGTGAATAGACTGGGCGTTGTGAGGATGGGGTGATTTTCTGGGTAGCTGCCGCCCAGCACATAGATAATCCAACTCCGTGACCCTTCGCCGGGGTTGTTGTCCGGCTCCACCACTCCTCTTCTCCGCGGCGCCCCAGATCCGTATCGTGTAAAGTCGGATTCGCTCAGGCGACGGGGTCGTGCATTGCGCGGCTGTGTTTGCGGTTCTTCTTCGGTCGGCTCTAGAGTGGATCCGGCACCTCTTGGAACAAAGCTGTTTCGCCGAGATGGCGTGGCTGACTGGAGGATGGGCGATGGAGGCGAGGTAGACGTGTTTGGCGTAGTGGCGCCCGAGGGACCGGCGGACAGATTCATAGTGGTAGCTGGTGTCGATGGAGGAGGTTGAGGTCCCGGGGGTGAGTCTGTGAGCGATGACCAAGGGCGAGGGCGCTCTTGAGCATTTCCGCGGTGGTGTCTTGGACCGTCGTGATTTGAGGGAAAGTTGAAGCCGCCCATGGATGCCCGGCGGCGGTGGCTGAAGCGGGTGCCGTTTTGTGGTGGCTGCAGGATGTTTGCGTCGCCGGGAGAGGTAGGGGGTGTGGGAAAGCTCGAGAGGGCATCGAGAAAGGGCGGTATGCTGGCGTCATCTTGTCCTGTGCCGCTGCCTGGCTGTATAGACCTGATGCCTACAATAATTATAGGCACCATTCTGCCTTCGCCTTCTTCTTCGCCTTCCGATGCACCATTTGCGGAACCGCTGCCGTGGCTCCCGTCGTTGTCACTTCTTGTGCTATCAGTAGCCGTGCCAAAGCGAAACATGCGGAAGAAGTTGAGCGGCGCCTGTCCTGCGCCAGGAGTGTCACCGGCAGCGCCATCTTCATTGCCCCGCAATGCTGATGCTATGCTGCCGTTTTGAAGCGACTGTAGAAACGTATCAAAAGTGCCGTCTCGAGTGGCAGCCTGGTTGTCGTCACCCACGAGCGAGGCTGCGGTGGCGGCTGCGGCGAGTGAGAGCAGCCTGGACAGCACATCTGCCTGATCCTCGCCCTGGCGCAACTGCTGGGCATTGTCCATGGTATCGCCCTCCTGCCAGAGCGAGCGTCTCCTGCGCTGGTGGCCGATCATGTTGCGTATGCGGCGCTGCGAGGGAATGATGCCCAGGGTGCGTCCGTCGCGCCGCAGCGGACTCAGAGGAGCCAGCGGGCGCTGGCGGTGGGCATCTGGGCGGTCGATGGGCGAGTTTGAGCGGAGCAGCTGGTCAAAGTCCAAGCCCAGGTCCGGGACCTGTACACGTGGAAGGACCAGCCCTCGGTCGGTGGCGGCGTGCGGGAGGGCTGAACGGGTGGGCGAGGAGCGCGAGGGAGCGTCTGGGGATATGGATGGCAGGACGGGCTCGGTGTCACGCGTGCGCAGTGAAGGGCGGGCATGCAGCAGGCCCGTCATGGAGCTGAGCGAGGAGCGCGCCCTATGCAAGCGCGAGCGCGAGCGGGAGGGCGGGGGCTCGCGGTGCGTTGGCGGGGGCTCGTTGCGGGCATCGAGCCAGCCCAGGTGGGAGGACAGGCGGCGGGAGAAGCGTGCATGGGAGGAAGCTGGCGGGGGTGGTGGTGAGGGTGCTCTTGAGCGGTCGTTGGGGCGGGTGGTCGTGGTCGTGTCCAAGTCGGTGACGGGCGGCAGCGAGGGCGAGGACGAGGCAAGCAGGCCAGGCGCCCACGAGCGCGGGCGTCGTCTGGGCCGGGTTGGGGCGTCAGTCGCGCCTCTGGAGTGTGCCTGGCCCATTGTGCGAGGGCATCGGGCGGGGGGGGAGATGGGGAGGGTAGCCTTCGCAGACAGCAGACAGACGGAGAGGCAGACAGACAGTCACGATGATCGAACAGACAGACAGACAGACAGACAGACACGCCGACCGGCGGACAGTCCAGCCAGGCCGGCCACCGGCCACCGTCGTATGGCGCAGCGCAGCACCAGGACCGGCTATGCCCCAACAGGCCTAGCGCCCCTCCGCCAGGCGTGCCTCTGCCCGGGCGGGCCAGCCATGAAACAGGTCGCGACAGCTTGACGCTGCTAAGAAACGACAATCTCCTGGGCCTGCACTCCCTCTCGTCCTATCCCGTCCTGTCGTATCCTGCTCCCACGCTCACCGCCTCGTCCGCGTCGACGCACCCGACTGCTGCTAGTAGAGCGCGACACCTGGCTGCAGTGTCGCCGGGCAGGGGGTCCGCGCCTACGCCCGCCGCCTCAGTCGCCGCCCGCCTGGCACCACCACCACCACCGCCACACAAACACCACCACCACCGACACCCATGCAACATGTACTTCACCACCCACCTGCGCGACCAGCACACCGTGCCCGTCTCCCTGCGCGCTGCCCACTGCCAAAGGCCCGCAAAAGCACCCTCCAAAAGGAACCCCGCCGACTCGTCCGCCCGCGCCAGCTCCGACTCTGATTCCGACCTTTTTCACGGCCACGGCGAAGAAGCACCATCCACACCAGCACACTCCCCGCAAGCATATCCACGCGCCACAGGCCAATCGCCCGCCGCCGCCTCGCCCGCCCCGGAAAAAGCCCAGCTGCGTGTCGCAGGCCTATTGCCCGACCGCGCACACGACGTGCCTCCACCACCCTTCCCCCATGCGCCTGCCAGCACTGTCAAAAAGCCCCATGGCTCCACTAGAATCCAACAGCAAATGGCCAGCCCGCCTGTCCATCTGTACGCTGTCGACCCCGCTCCCACGCACCCGCTGGCCCACGACCCCCACGACGACGTCAAAAGGTCCCATCTCGACAACCTCTCCACCCTAATGCATTCGTGTCTGCTCAAGGGCGACTATGACCGCGCCAGTCGGGCCTGGGGCATGATATTGCGCACCCAAATTGCCGGTGGAACCCACGTCGACCCTCGCAACCATGGCCGCTGGGGCGTCGGCGCGGAGATTCTTCTTCGACGCAACCCGCAAACGCCACGCCCAGACTCCCTCGACGGACCCCAGCCTGCTCATCAAGCTGGCCTTTTCTCCCCAGAGGGTTTCGAACTGGCTCGGAATTACTACGAGCGTCTCATCGTCCAGCACCCAACCCGCAAAACCCAGCCACATGCCGTCGACGAGCGCATCTTCTATCCACCCATGTTCTCGTTGTGGATCTACGAGGTACGCGAAAAGAGCAAGCGTGCAAAGATGCAGCTGCAGGACGAACTTGCCAACCGATCCGTAACGTCGAGGAGCATGTCAGTTGACAGTGCTGCTTCCGGAAGGCCGGATGACTCTGGCGCAAGGGAAGAGGCAATCCGTACAGACGAGCTGGCCCAGGCTACCGAAATTGCTGAGCGTCTTGACCAAGTCATTGCATCACCGCCTTTTGACAGACAAGCAAATCTTCTCCAACTGCGTGCCAACATTGCCTTGTGGATCAGCGACCTTGCACTTGGGACACTCGACGTCGACGAAGACTGGGATGCTGAATTTCCTGCACGAATCAGCGCAAACAGCAACATGCCCGTTTCAAACAGAATCCAGCGTTTGTCCAATGCCCGCAGAGAGCTCAAGGAAGCCCACGCTTGCTTCGAGCGGGCTGCAGCAAACGGCGCTAAAGTGCAGGCTCCACTTCTTTCCAGCATCAACCTGAGACTCACCCAAGTGACCAAGTACTTGGGCAAGTTGCAGCCCTCCCAGTTCGACGACGGCGACTACTAGTTTCTTTCGACCCGTGATCCATCTCTGCAGCCACACAGATATCGAACCCGGCCCTGTGCGCTGCTCACTCTTCTTTCTTCCCCTTCTCTTTTTTGCATTATACCCCGGTTTCTTATGGAAATGATTATGATAAAAGTATGTTGGATGCGACCTGCTGCGAGGCCAAGCGTCAGTCTGACTGTGATGCGGGCAAAGAGACCCGAAGCCACTCCGTAAGCCAGGCTTGTGGCAAACCCGCACATGAGGACACAAACTTCAACAGAAGGACTTGTTGCTTTTAAACTTCACTTGATCAGTCACTAACTCTAACATATTGCCTTGCCCTCGAATCGTTCGATACTTACATATATGCATCATCTTTGCACTCCCTTGAGAGTTCTTATTAGATTCCTGGACCCTATTGCATGACCTCGTCCGGTACAAGGATTTGGGCGATAACCTGGATATCGCACATCTTGCCCTCATGAGAGGATAACACGTTGAGGTTACGCAAGCTTGAGAAGCATGCGACCCAGCAGGTCTTGAACCTTATATGACTTTGGGGCTTATCAAGGCCAGTCATTGGACTGAACTTACAATCATAACTTTTCATTGCACCAGCATCATGCGCTGCTTACGACATGTACAATTTCCGGCTCAACCTTTTCTCGATGAACCAAGGTTTAGACATGCCTATGGAGGAGACTGAGGTTGGATTGGGTTTTCTCTTCGTACGGCCGTACATGAGATGACTAAGATAATAAATAAGATAATTCTCCCTTGCTAGAATGGATCTTCTCTACGCATTAGCAAGAGGGGCAAGCAATGTCAACGTTCTGATTGCCACATGTATTTCTCTCACATTATACTTGTCTTCTGAGTGGCAGACATAGATGAAATATGTAGCATATGGTCGTCATCAGCCTCGACCGCCCCGTCTCTGTTATGTATACCTGACAAAGCCTTGACAAAGCCTAAAATACTGCTCTGCACTATGTCACAGACCCGCACCTCCACGACCAAATATACGAATCAAAATTTCCGGTAAAGTCTCCACCGGCCATCCGCCCCGCCCCGCCTCCGTTGAAACTTGGTGTCATGTGGGGTAGTCGTGCACCTGTTGCGATCAGGTCCTCACAGTGTAGGAACTACCGATGCATTTGGTATCCACTGCCGTGTCTTTTCCCGGTTATAATGAAAACTTGATCGCGGATACCTATATAAGAATATGACCCTGAGTCTGTCCGTTGTCGAATCTTATGCGCATCATACACTAAGTAGAGCGGGGTAACGCAACATCCCTCACCTGATTGCACCGATACAGAGATACCCAAAGGCATATCAACGAAATAATCTTTCACCATGACAGTTTCGGACGCACCAGAGTCAAAATGCGATGTGTCAGTCTACTAATTCAATGCATCTTGGAACATAGCTAACAGCTTTCAAGTCTAATTATTGGTGCTGGCCCAGCAGGGTACGTACTTGCCTCTCAAACTGCCATATGTGAGTGACTGACCTGGTTTAGCCTGATGCTTGCTACTTGGATGGCAAGATGTGGCATCAACGCTCGCATAGTCGATAAGCGAGGCACCAAGATTTACTCTGGACAGGCAGATGGGCTGCAACTGCGGAGTTTGGAAATTTTTGACAGTTTTGGGTTCGCCGATAGAGCGTGGAAGGAGGCGAATCATTTGATAGAGGTATATCCGTTTACCAACTTGGCTTGACCTGACTAATCACCTCGCAGTTTTGCATGTGGGCAAGTCTGCAGAAATCACCTCTTTCGACATCTCCTAATGTATACAGAACCCTGGCGAAGACGGTGTCATACGTCGGTCCGACCAAATTCCAGATGTTGTTCCTGGAATCTCCCGATTTAAGGAGATTGTTCTCCACCAGGGCCGTATCGAACGGTTTTTCCTCGATCACATCAAGAAGCATTCGAAGGAAACTCTACGTGTAGAGCGTGGCGTGCTTCCTGAATCGCTCCATATCGACCAAGACCAAGTAAACGACCACTCGCCGGACAACTATCCTATCACCGTGCAGCTACGGTATCTCACTGAAGAGGAGGCCATGCCCGCTCAGAGCAAGGGCTCCAACATCAATGACGGCCTTTTCCGGAGCAATTTGGCAGATGATGATACCCAAGATTTAATCGCGAATAGCAGACAAAAAGACGGTAGCACAGAGACTGTGAGGGCAAAATACGTTGTTGGGTGCGACGGCGCTCACAGTTGGACCCGGAAGCAGCTGGGCTTCGAGCTTGAAGGAGAGCCGACAGACCACATCTGGGGCGTACTCGACATTATTCCCATCACAGATTTTCCCGATGTTCGAAAGCGTTGCGCCATACATAGCGCGTCTTCAGGTTCAATGATGATCATTCCGCGGGAGAACAAACTCACTAGACTGTACATTCAGCTCACAGAAATTAAACCAGATGCTAGTGGTCGGGCAGACAGGTCGAAAATCACCCCCTATACTATCATCAAAGCGGCACAACGGATCATTGCACCCTACAAATTGACATATGAATACTGCGACTGGTGGACCGCATACCAAATCGGCCAACGAGTAGGCAGGAACTTTGACCGTGACAGCCGCGTTTTCCTGGCTGGCGATGCTGTCCACACCCATTCCCCAAAGGCTGGACAGGGTATGAACGTATCCATGCAGGACGCCTACAATCTGGGCTGGAAATTGGGACTGGTTGTCAAGGGCGTGGCTCAACCAAGTATACTCAAAACGTACCAGTCTGAGCGGAGACGAATTGCCCAGGATCTCATTGCATTTGACCACAAGTTTTCAAGACTCTTCTCTGGCCGACCTGCCAAGGATGTCATGGACGAAGAGGGTGTAAGCATGGACGAGTTCAAACAAGCATTCCAGAAGGGTAAGCGCTGAGTCTCTAAACGACAGAATATGCTGACGTGACGTAGGCGGTCTATTCGCCGCTGGTCTTTCGGTCGATTACGGTACGAGCATGCTAGTGGGCAAACCAGGCAATGCCGCGGAACAGGGCGATGGAACAGATGTATCTTCCAAGACTCAAGTCATTGGCAAGCAAGAACTCGCCTCGGAGACGAAGATAGGTATGCGTTTCCCGAGCCACCAGGTTCTCAACCAGTCAGACGGCCGGGCATGGGAGTTCCAGCAAAAGCTAAAGAGCGACGGACGATTCCGCATCGTCGTCTTTGCCGGCAATGTTGTCAACCAAGAGCAGAGTACTCGCCTCAAGGGCTTTTGCCAACGCCTCTCATCATCACCACTCCTGGCTCCTCGGCTTATCAAGGACATTGATGTGCTCACCCTGCACTCATCCAAGCGCATCGAGGTCGAGCTACTAAGAGACTTCCCTGATGTTCTGCATCCCTTTGATCCTAAGACTGGATGGGACTATGACTCGGTGTATGTGGACGATGGAAACTACTACGAAGCATTTGCAGATGCATACAAGAAGTACGGCGTGGACAGAGAAAAGGGATGCGTTGTAGTCGCCAGACCAGACCAGTACGTAGGATACATTGACACGCTCGACGAAGCGGGACTAGAGGGGGTAGAGGCATATTTTGCAGGTATTCTCAGGACGTAGACAGAAGCAAATCTAGATTTCTGCACGTTAATGCACACTGTCTCTCAACAGCGCCGCAGTATCCTGCAAACGCCCTGTTCACATATGCATGGACCTGTATGACGTGCTTCAGCCCTAAATCGTACACGGTGTGACGGATCGGGCGTCTCCCAGGACAACGACAAAACCGCTAACCATGTAACGGACGGCGATCCCCAGCCAATTGACCACGACAGCGTGCCCCGTCGCACGCGGCTCCGGACGAATAGTGGTTGCTATGCTGGTGTGCAACGGTCTAAGCCTGAAGTGGGTCGAGTCTGGGGGCCGTACCTGGCGGCTCTAGGGCTGGGCGGAGTGTTGGCACGACAACCGTGGAAGAAACAACACCGCCGGATGTGCCGCCTCGCATTAACTCTAGAGCCCAGCGACTGCATCGATTCCCCAGAAACATTAATTTAGCATTCCCGACGTCGCAATCGCTCTTCGAGTGACACTAGAGAGAGCACGACGCTTCTGCCACATCTGGGCTCTCTTTTCCTTTTTTTCACGACTCACCGACATATCATGAACGGACCCACCACCCCAGGTGGTGCACACTATGGACGGCCACCTGCATATGACGATGAAGACGGCTCCCCTCAGCTCCAAGGAGGCTCAACCATGCGTTTGTTGACAAACGTGGACGATAGCCAAAGCTATGTGTCGTGAGTATTAGTTTTCCTTGTTTCTTCACTTTCACATTCACTTGCGTCCCACGTTTGTGGACTCAATCTCATTCCTGTACCAGAAGACGCTCCTTCGAGGACACTTCACACATGTCGTCCGCAAATAGCACCGCTGCGGCCCTGGGCACGCACATGACGCCCTCTGAGGCGGGCAAGCAGAGGGAGGCCGAGGCCGAAATCCACGACTTCTTGCGTGAGGCTGGCAATGCGCTCAATGCGACTGGAAGCGCGGCGCCGGCGCAAACCAACTCAGCAGGCAGAAAGTCAATCAGACAACAAGCCATCGGCTGGATGTCGCCTTCAAAAACAACACCATTGCAAGACCCAGACTTACCGACCCATCACTCTCACAGACAACCCCAGCCAACATCGCGCATGTACCACCCATCACCATCTTCAGTATCCAGCTTGTCGAGGACACCCTCATTAATGGACAATGCCCCGAACATGCCCCCTCCAATTGATGACGACTACGTCCCCTACCGAAGGTCAATATCGCCTGATCGACCGTATTCACCCACGCGCACATCAGTCGACTACTCGCGACCACCTGCTTCAGTAAATTCCTACGAGCCATACGACCTCCATGGCAGTCCGCGACCAGGCAGCCCTCAGCGGCCATTGCCACCCCAGCCTCTGTTTACTGCTGGCGGAAGGCCTGGCTCCCGCGATTCGGAGCGCACCATGGACATGAGCGACATGCGCTCAATACCCATGCATGACGACGATGACCCATTCACCGAGATGGGCGACGACCGACCAGAGTTGCGCTCGCGAGACTCTTATCTGACCGACGACACATACACAGACGTCTACACCGAAGTAGACGAAAAGGCGGAGCACTATGGACCTGCTCCAGATGGTGCGCAGGCCCGACGTGGTGCGCGAGACGCAGTCATGACGAAGAAGGAAGTTCGCCTGATCAACGGTGAACTCATTCTCGAGTGCAAGATCCCCACCATTCTCTACAGTTTCCTTCCACGACGAGACGACATTGAGTTTACGCACATGCGATACACGGCCGTTACCTGTGACCCCGACGACTTTGTAGACCGTGGCTACAAGTTGCGCCAGAATATTGGCAACCCCCGTGAGACGGAGGTCTTCATTGCCATTACCATGTACAACGAGAACGAAATCGACTTTACCCGTACCATGCACGGTGTCATGCAGAACATCAGCCACTTTTGCTCTCGTATGAAATCCAGAACTTGGGGCAAAGACGGATGGCAGAAGATTGTCGTGTGCATCATTGCCGATGGTCGTGGAAAGGTTCATCCTCGAACCCTGGATGCCATTGCCGCCATGGGCTGCTTCCAGGAGGGTATTGCGAAGAACCACGTCAACCAGAAGGAAGTCACAGCTCACGTCTACGAATACACGACCCAAGTCTCTTTGGATTCGGACCTCAAGTTCAAGGGTGCTGAGAAGGGTATTGTGCCATGTCAGATGATCTTCTGCTTGAAGGAACGAAACTCTAAGAAACTGAACTCGCATCGCTGGTTCTTCAATGCCTTTGGACGTGCGCTAAACCCCAATATTTGCATTTTGCTCGATGTTGGAACCAAGCCAGGCCCCAAAGCGCTGTACCACTTGTGGAAGGCCTTTGACACCGACTCTTCGGTCGCTGGAGCAGCTGGTGAGATCAAAGCTGGCAAGGGCAAAGCCTGGCTTGGTCTTCTCAATCCGCTTGTTGCATCGCAAAACTTCGAGTACAAGATGTCCAATATTCTCGACAAACCACTGGAGTCGGTCTTTGGCTATATTACTGTGTTGCCAGGTGCGCTGTCGGCATATCGCTATCACGCGTTGCAGAACGACCACACTGGACATGGACCCCTCAGCCAGTACTTCAAGGGAGAAACGCTTCACGGTCAAGACGCAGACGTGTTCACGGCCAACATGTACTTGGCCGAGGATCGTATCCTGTGTTGGGAGCTTGTGGCAAAGCGAAGCGAACAATGGGTTCTGAAGTATGTCAAGGCGGCCACTGGAGAGACGGATGTGCCAGGTAAGATAGACACTGATTGCCCTTGTAGGACCATCTACTAATATTTCTGCAGATGCGGTTCCCGAGTTCATTTCCCAGCGTCGTCGCTGGCTGAACGGTGCCTTCTTTGCTGCCGTGTACTCGCTGCTCCACTGGAAGCAGGTGTGGGCCACTGACCACACCATCTGGCGCAAGATCCTCCTCCACATCGAGTTCGTCTATCAGTTCGTCCAACTGCTATTCACCTTCTTCTCCCTGGCCAACTTCTACCTTACCTTCTACTTCGTCGCTGGCTCCCTTGCCGACCCTGAAATGGACCCCTTCGGACACAACGTTGGCAAATACATCTTCTACATCTTGCGATACACATGCACGCTACTCATCTGTATGCAGTTTATCCTGTCCATGGGTAACCGACCTCAGGGTGCAAAGAAGATGTTCTTCTGGAGTATGGTCATGTACGGCGTCATCATGGCATACACGACCTTTGCTTCCTTCTACATTGTCATTGTCCAACTGAAAGATCCGAAAGCTGAGAAGACGATTGGCTCAAATGCTTTCACTAACCTCATCATCTCCACGGCAACTACTATTGGACTCTACTTCCTCATGTCGTTCATGTATCTGGATCCCTGGCACATGTTTACTTCGAGTGCGCAATACTTTGCTCTACTACCTTCATACATTGCAACGCTCCAGGTGTACGCTTTCTGCAACACGCACGACATCACATGGGGAACCAAGGGTGACAACGTGGCAAAGACGGATCTTGGAGACGCCCGTGCAAAGACAAAGAACGTTGTCGAACTCGAGATGCCATCCGAGCAACTCGATATTGACAGTGGCTACGATGAAGCGCTTCGTAACCTGCGTGACCGAGTTGAAGTGCCTGAGCCCCCGATTTCGGAATCGCAGCAGCAGGAAGATTACTATCGCGCCGTGCGTACCTACATGGTCGTCATCTGGCTCATCTCCAACGCCATTCTCGCCATGTCCATCAGTGAAGCCTACGGCAACCGCAAGGTCACCAACAACTTCTACCTCACGTTCATCCTGTGGGCTGTCGCTGCTCTCGCCGTATTCCGTGCCATTGGATCTACCACTTTCCTCATCATCAACTCGATCCATGCCATTATGGAGACGAAGCTCAAGTGGCAGGACAAGATTGACGACAAGAAGAGCAACAGGACCGGTCTGGGTGGTGGCAGGAAGTATGGCAGGAACAAGTGGTGGAAGTTTGGTTTTGGTGGCGGCGTGTCATCCAGCTGGTTCTCGGGCAGTACAATCTCAAGCAAGCTCAGTAGCATGACGCCTAGCAACTGGGGTGGCAGCAGCGTGGGCCGCTAGACGGGTCCTGCTTTGATTCTCACGGTAAGTAATGTGAAAAGTGAGTATAAGCTTTACGAATTTTACGAGTGCGCTGTTCTTGTGGGCTTTTTTGTTTTATGGCGATGAGTTATTGGAATGATACCTGGACATGGAGACGTGAATGGTCATGTCGCGCACATGTATATAGTTTCTACTAATGATGATGAGTAATGCTCATCAATTAAATGAAAGTCTTTTTTATAGTTTGCAAGATGAACGGCATACTGATGTGATTTTCGTTTCCCATACTCTCGTCATGGTCACATGCAGAAAGCTCAAAGCAACGCGCTGTGCCTGGGAACGACGCTCGGACCATGTTTACATGCATGCCACTCCACCATCATCCCGCCAAACACCCAAGCAGTGCCACGGACTTGCCCACCACACGCAACATTTTCAAAGCAACAACAAGATGGCGCCCCGCAGCAAAGTCGCAAACATCTCCTTCACCGTCGACTCCGCCTCGGAAGACGAAATGACGGTAGACGAGCTCAATGCGGTCCAAAAACCCGAGTCCAACGGCGACACCAAAGCGACAGGTCGCAAAGCGCGTGGAAACGCTGCGCAATCAAAGGCGGGCGCCTCTACGACCAAGGCGTCTGCTAAGGGACGGCCCGCGGCGCGCGCAGCAAACGGAACCAGTGCGACAGCTGCGAAGAAGAGTAATGGAGCAGTAAAGAAAGCGACCACAAAACCTGGGCGCAAGGCGCAGACAGAGGAGGATGATGCGAACGGAAGCGATAGCGACGAAGCAGCGGATGTTGAGGAAGATGAGCCAGCGCCACAGGCCAAGCTGACTAAGAGAGGCAGGCCAGCAAAGAAGGCGCAAGAGGAAGAGAAGCGCGAGGAGGAATCAGTGCCAGCGCCGGCAAAGAGAGGGCGCAAAGCAGCAGTCAAGGAGGGAGCGGAGAAGGAGACCAAATCCAAGACAACCGCAAAGTCAAGAGGCACAAAGCGCGCGCTCGAATCCGAAGCCGAGCCGGAGCAGATGACCATCCCAGAGACACAGCCAGAGCTAGACACAGAAACCATGGATATTTCAGAATCGATAGAAGTAGAGGAGATACCAGAGAGCATGCCACCACCGGTACGGCCTTCTGCACGTCGAGCACATGCACAACCGAATAGTAGGGCGCGACGGACATCTGCTGGAGTGAGGCGGACAGGAAGCATATCAGACTCTGAGCGAGACCCCATTATGCGCCGGAAACTGGGAGACCTCACAAAAAAGCTCGACGCCATGACAGCCAAGTACGAAGCTCTCAAGGAAGCAGCATCATCCGGGAAAGAATCCAACTTTGATCAACTAAAGAAGCGGACCGACCAGATCGCCAAAGACCAGGACGCCGTTATAAAATCTCTTAAACAGCAAGTCTCCGACACGCAATCCCGCACCGCAGACCTCGCCTCCCTCAAGAAAGAACTAGCTGCCGCCTCCAAAGAATCCGCACGTCTCGCCGCTGAAAACAAGAAACTCGCCGAGTCCCTCACAGCCGCACAAAACGAAAACAAGACACTCTCGTCCAAGCTCGCAGCAGCTCGCTCCTCATCAACAATACAGCCAGATGTCAAGACCGTGCCCGGCAGCGCCATCAAACCCCGAACCACAGGCGTCGTCCTCCCCGGCACCGTTGAAGCCGCAAAAGAAGCAACCCTCGCACGCCAAAAAGTCGATCTGTACAGCGACTTGACCAACCTCGTTGTGTTGAGCGTCAAGAAATCAGACGAAGGAGAGGATGTATATGATTGTCTTCAGACAGGTCGTGGCCGTAGTAAGTTTCCATTCCCCCCCCTCCTTCCAACCTATCCTCGCTCAAAAAAAAAACTAAAACTAACAAATACAAAAAAAGCCCTCCACTTCCACCTCACCGTCGCCCCCGGCTCCAGCCCCGCCGAAGAAACAGAATTCATATACCAACCCCTCCTCGACGAACAGCGCGACAAGGAACTCCTGGATATCCTACCGGATTATCTCACGGAAGAAATTTGCTTCCCCAGTGCGCAGGCTGTCAAGTTTTATTGCAAGGTCCTGGATAGTATGAATAAGAAGGTTGTGCTTGAGGACGAGGGCGAGAGCGACGATGGAGGCGAGTGAGTTGTAAGAAATAAGGGTGCATAATGGGGATGGTGTTGTCGACGTTTTCTCTTTTTTGAGCATTGGATGAGAGAGTTTTGGCGCGTTGGTTTGCTTGTTGTAGTATCGAATGATACCCCCCCTTGCCTTCCCTCCAATTGCATGTTTCGTTCGTTCTGGTCTCTTAACGTATGATGGTTTGCAACGCACAATCTAGGCTGTTTTTTTTTTAGCAAATGAAACATATGTATACAAATGATGTGTTTTCGTCTTTTTTGGTTGGTCATTCGATCCCCAAATCGGCTTCATTCTTTTATCTACACAACTTTTTTCTTTTCCCCTCTTGCTCCGTCTAACGTTGCAGAGTAGGCAAAAAAAAAATCCCCCTCCCCCTTCGAAACCGTGGTATCTTGGGTAGGTATATGTCCACCGTCCCAATTGGGGGGTTATACCATTGCCATATCTTTCCTCTCGCGGTCGAACGGCGCGCTTATTTATTTTCCTGAGACCTTGTCTGCGGCCTTCTTGACGTACTCCCTGTGCAAACCGCACTTGTCAGTTCTGTATTCGGTGCAATGGTACCCGAGGCTATCGGCAGGGAAAAGAATGCAAGGTGGGGATGAAAACGCACTTGACAAAGTTCTCCTCTTCGCTGCTCTTCGCATTGATGGGAGGCGTAGTGGGGTCCTCGGCCTTCTTTCCGCCCATCGAGAGCGCAGCACCGGTGAATGTGGTGGCGAGAGTAGCAATCGCAAGCTATTCATCTCTTGTTAGCCTCATCTTTCTTTCATCTACCCGTCACTTCCACCTTATCCCCCCTCGGCTAGAGAAGCCGGAATGCAAGAGCAATTGCTGAGACTGCACATAGGAGACACCAATGCCTTCAATTGACTGTCCTCCCGCGTCTTTCCTTGCAGCCGAGGAAGCTGCACTGGGATAGAGAAAACAGGACATACAACGTGCGATCCGACCTGGCGGCCGAAAATCGTGTACATGGCAACCATCTTTGCGGTAGTGAAGGCTGTGTGATCCGTTCCGAGGGGAAAAGCGCAGGGAGGATATGAGATGCGGATGCGTCAATGGATGGCGGGCGGGCGGGTAGAGAACGGGTTCGTTGCAGTTCGGAGCTTGCTGGTCTGCTTCGGAAGAACGAGGTGCGTGGCTTGGCGGGCGAAGAAAATGTGGCTGAGGAGCTGTGGCTGGTGTGGCTGCGCGACAGGGATGATAGAGGGGGCGGGGGGGNATAAGGATTATGACGTGCGGCTGAGGTGGTGGGTTGGTTGCTGGCTAAAGGTCCCGAGGTTGACGAGTGGTACGATGATAAAGCTTGCGTGTGGAGTCTCTTCTTTCTTACTAACGCTCTTTACTCTTTGGTAGACAAGACTGCGGATTGAAAACTTGCGATTGTATCGGAATGGCTAAAGATGCGAATAAGAAGGTTGAAGAGGTGGATGGTGTGCCGGTAGAGCGAAAGGGCACGCGTCCTGACTTTTCGGTTCCACCGCCGAGGAAACAGCTTCCTAAGGAGCTTCAGGATACGCTCAATGATGAGGAGAAGCTATGGGAGGTTCTGTACGATGGCGAGTATGTTGCCTTTTAACTGCCAAATCGCATGGACCCATCGCAATGTGCAGATGGCTTCTGCCTACTGCTCCTCATGATAGCTAACACGCGACAACAGAGGCGACGACACGACGGATACATCTCTCCGCTATGCAGCCTACGCCTCGCGCATCCGCACTATCATGCTCTCTGCGCACCGCTATGTAGCCTATACCTCCGACATTGGCGAGTCCTTCCGTCCAGTCGCCCACCCCTACCTGGTCAAGGGCGCCTACGGTATCTCTTGGCTCTATCTCACCGGCGATGTCGCCCATGAAGGCTACAAAGCTTACTGCCGCAACCAACGTACTCTGCACCCTGAGAAATTCATCGACGAGGCCGCAGACAAGTCGCTCGGGGAACAGAAAGACAAGGACATGGCAGCGACTGGGAAATCGTTTGGTTCAGGTATCTTTGATAAGGTGCAGGATCTGGCGAAGAATGCGACGAGCACTGAAGGCGTCAAGTATGGCGGCGCCGCTAGTCCACTGACGGGTGGAGAGGTCGTTCCAGGACGTATACCGGCCATTGAGGATTACAGGGCCGTCATGGCGCAGCGAGCGGTTTTCCAGGCTGTGGCTTCGATGGGATTGCCGGCGTTTACTATTCACAGCATTGTCAGGTATTCTGGGCGTGCACTTAAGGATGCAAAGAACAAGACGCTGAGGACTTGGGCGCCGATTGGGGTAAGTCGTGTTCCATCGTTTAGTGTATGTGGTCGAAAAAGTACTAACATATAATAGCTGGGTCTCGCGGCCGTTCCTTTCTTACCCTATGTGTTCGATGAACCCGTCGAGCACGCAACTGAATGGATCTTCTACAATGCATTCAAGACGTTTGGAGGCGAGAAGGCTGTCGAGGGGAGACCGGTGATTGGAGCAAAGGAGCTTAGGAAAGAGGAGACGGAGGCGAACAAGTTGAAGAAGGAACTCTAAAGTGACTTGACAATCATGACGAGATATTCCTCTTCATCTACCTGTATATACGATACCCACAAAGTATACGATCCGCTCAATCTATACATATGATACTCTACGAAATTTGTGCGTACTGGGTATCACTATCAAACAAGGATGGAACCAACGCATGCAAACATCAAAATCCTCTCCCCCTTTACTCCCCTCCTCCACCCCCATCCCTCTCACAAGCCTCGGTAAACACCCTCAGCAACTCGGGAAACTCACACACATTCATCGACTCAAATACATCAAGCGAATACAACTTGAGCGCCCCCATCCGCGGACTCTTGATCCCAAACGCAAGCTTAGCCAGCATCCTCGCATCATCTCGAATCCCCACGGCACCCAGCACCCGCTTCACCTTGACGGGGTCAGGCGGCTGCGCCGGCTCATCAGGAAGCACAACCTGCACATGCGTCTCGCACCACGTGCAATGACCGCATTCCTTCGTGCCGCGCTCCGCATCGCCAAAGTACTCTGCCATGTTATTTGCGAAACAGCGTTTCGCCGTTATGAGATCGATGAGCGCGCGTGTGCGGCCGAGATTCTGGGTCTCGGTTTCTTGCATGCTTTTGTCTAGCTTTTGTACGATGTCGTTGATTTCTGTGGGAGACTGGGGCAAGGGGCGCTCGAGACGGTATATATTCTGTAGTCCTTCTTTTTTGAGTTCGATTGCGCCGCGTTCGTTCCATTCGTCGATTTTGCGGACGAGGTCGGCTCGGTCGATGCCGCTTGAAGCTGCTAGGTCGTCCAGGGCTACGTGTGTCCATTTGCTGGCTTTGGTGGCGGCTTTGCGGATTGCAGATGCGGCAGGGGAGGTGTCGTTGAGGAGGGTGGCGGCGTCTTTAGTGATGTACATGTATTTTGTGTAGAGGGAGCCGGCAGCGCGGAAGAGGTTAAACTGGAGTTCTAGCTGGGCGTAGAGGATACCGAGGACAATGGGTTTGATGTCTGTTTCTTGGCTTTGCGTATATAGGGAGAGGGTGAAGGTGTCTCCGGCTTTGAGGTGTGTGTGAGCTGGAGAGCAGATGTCCTGCAACAGGAGCTTCAAAGAGCGCAGGGAGGGTCGATCACCGTATGTGAAGATGTTGCGTAGGTAAAAGTCTTTTGTGGATAGGTAGAACATGCAGACACTTGGTTTTCCGTCTCGACCTGCCCTTCCGATTTGTTGACTGTAAGACTCGATACTATCGGGTATGTCAAAGTGCACAATGGTGCGGATATCAGGCTTGTCGATGCCCATGCCAAAGGCTATGGTGGCAATTACAATCATGTCGGTGCTAGAAAGAAACTCATCCTGCGTCTTTGACCGTACTGCAGCGGGCATCCCCGCATGGTATGCTTTGGCGTTGAAGCCTTGTGCTTGTAATTCTGCAGCCAGTGTTTCGGCGCCTTTCTGAATTGTCACGTATACAATAGTCGTACCGGGATGCTTTCTGAGATGAGCGACAAGCTTGGCTACGTAATCGGCATCTTTGGTGTTTGCTTCAGCTAGTAAACGAAGATTGGGGCGATACATTGTCGTTCTGAACAGGCCTTCTTCGGGAATGTCAAAGGCATTTCGGATGTCTTTGGCAACTTTTGGGGTTGCAGTCGCTGTCAAACATATGACTCTTTCTACTTGAGCTTCTTTTGCAAATCGAGCTATCTTGAGGTAGTCTGGGCGAAAAGAATGGCCCCACTCTGAAATACAATGGGCTTCGTCGACTGCAAGCAGTCGAATACCTCCAGGTATATTTTTGAGTGAAGCAATGAATCCCTCGCTGTTGAGCCGTTCCGGAGCACAGTAAATGAGATCCAGACGTCCATTTCGGAGATCATCTTGTGCAGCTAGGAATTGATCGCGTGAAATGGAAGAGTTCAATACCGCAGCCTTTATGCCACGACGCAGGAGAGCGTCAACTTGATCTTTCATCAAAGCAATCAGCGGAGAGATGACTAGAGTGACGCCGCTGTGTCCGGCAGTGCGTTGTTTTAGCTCCTCATCTTGATACCTAAAGGCAACTGCAGGTGCCTTGAGACATTAACCATGCGTCTCAAAACCAGACGCTCGAACTCACTTGATAGCAGAGACTTTTTCCGCCTCCAGTGGGAAATACGACGACTGCGCTGCCTCCATCGAGGATCCGTGTGATAGCCTTCTCCTGTTCAAGGCGAAAGCTGTTTAGACCAAAGCGCTCCTTGAGAATCTTATTTGCGAGTGCAGTACTAGAAGAAGGAGCTGTATCAGTTTTCAGATCAGATCTGGATCGCTTGGGCGATGGCACTCTATCAAGGTTGTCGTCATTGAGCTTCCGTTTTGCACCAGGGGGGTCGAGAGCCGCAGTGGCAGCGAGGTATTCATCGTCCTCAGACGACCAGCCAAATTCGTCATCACTCATACTAAAAGACACGTGTGACAAAAGCTTAGCAGGTTTTGAACGTAGTCACTACCAGGGATCGTGGCTGAGGTGGTGAAGAACACGACTCGGTGGTGTTCAGGCAGTCTCGCGCTAGATTGGAAACGCGACGGCACGTGACTGGGTGTGCCCAATGGGTTCGTCCACGGCGAAGTCTTCCAGAACTCTACCGAGTCGACTCACCGAATGAGGCAAAAATGACGACCATTGGGCTGATGCACATGGACTGTCAGGGTTACCTGCGGAATACACAACGCAACGCTGGGAATTGCTTCGGGCGGGTCTCAGTGATGTTGAAACAGGCATTACATCACACCAAGAAATGCTTCTTCTGCCCGCACTAATTCCGCCAACTTTCCCCTCGTGTCCAGCGAGCTACACAGGCTATTGTCAGCACATGTGCGACGATTGAGTTCATCTTGGGCAGCGTAAAAAATACGGTGCCACGTGAACAAGACTCCACTATACAAGGGGCAAGGATGGATGGCGACGGGAGGCAGGGCTGTCGTAGAGGAGCCGCCTTGGAGACAACCTTGGTTCCTGCAAGCCTCGCCGTGGGGTGGGCACTCTACAATGGCGGTCGAGATGCAACTAGCGTGCGTGTCAGATTTGTACCATCGGCTCGAGGCCCAATGGCGCCACGCGTCTGCTTCTCCGTCAAGTTTTCTACATCTCAGGCAGGCAGTCGATCTACGATCGGTCGACTTGTGCAGCCAGCATCTCCCATGCCTCCTCGCCTGGAGCTGTTCGCCGGTGTGGCTTTGCCAACAACACCGCTTGGGTAATCAGTCTAGAGCTGGCCAATCTGCTTTTGCCACCACATAGAAATCCTCACTTCTGTCCTTGTGCAATCGTCGCTTGTTTGGAATTTATGTACATGTTTGTGGCGACAACTCCAGCTCAAAGACTCGGCTCTCGACTGCCCTAGCGGACGAACGATATTGAACGGCAACTTCGCCACGACTTTCCGCGGAGCGCCAAGGCATTCATCCATCTCTACACCTACACCCTACCCATATCCTCAGCCAGGCTGTTTACATGTTTGGATATCACACACTCGCAGCCATTCGCAGAAACGCTTCCATACGCATGTCCGGTTGAGCATTGCCGAAATCGGATCGGGATGCCATCAGCCGATCCTTCCCACCCTCGCCTCTTGGATCTGGAAGAGCTCGAGTCGGAAAAGACCCCGCTGTTTGTCATCAAGATTGGTGAGATTACACCGGAATATGATATTGCTTTTTGCAACCAACCATTCCGGGCACTTGATCTGCGCGCTCCTATCCTAGCTCAAGGCAGAGAAGCCCTCCTCTTCCGATCGTGGACACAGGCTCTGGGTGATTTTAAGCCAGAATACGACTTCTCCAGCAGAAGATGGACTGTAGAGTACGCAGGCCGGTCTGGCAGCTGGAAGATAATAAGAGCAATCAGCTCCGAAACCCCGGAAAAAGACCAACAATCATTAGACGAAAAGGCAAATGGAAATGGCCATTCTAGTACTGATCGAGGCCTGGTTTCCTCACGCTCAAGGACGGATCTCGTCAAGCAAATCAAACCAGAGAAACCAAAGTTACTCAACAGCCTGCCCATTACCAACCTCAATGCCAGATGGGAAAGCATCCAGACGATGATGGAGATGAGTGATGTGGGGGTATTTGAATACAACTCTTCAGGAAAATTGATGCATGCAAATGAGGCCTGGTATAGGCTCAGGTATGTGCAACGGCAGCATCAGCATTTGTAAAATCACGTGACTGACCTCCTCCAGCTCTCACCCTGGAATACTCGAGCATTCAGAATTCTCTTTTATGGACCTCGTTTATCCTGAAGATCAGGCATTAGTCATGTCCATGTGGAATAGACTGGCTCTTGGCAAATCCGTCACTTTCGAGATGCGTTGGAAACCGCGCCCCGGATCGACGGATACTGCCCAGTGGGTGCTGTCAGCCTGTGTGCCTGTTCTCGACGAAGAAGGAAATCTGATAAGCATTGCTGGCAATACAATCGACATCAACGCCCAGAAAAAGTCACAGGCAGCAGCACAGGCACAGGTCGAGGCTCTGAAGCAAGCACGAATTGCAGAGATGAAATTCGCCCGCTTTGCGCAGGTATCTCCGGTAGCAATATACATCTACGTTCCTGAGAGTGGTATGTTATATTTATTCAGAATTTGACTCTTAATAATCTTTCAAT
The DNA here is from genome assembly GCA_026262445.1 of Bipolaris bicolor. NCBI lineage: Eukaryota > Fungi > Ascomycota > Dothideomycetes > Pleosporales > Pleosporaceae > Bipolaris > Bipolaris bicolor. The sequence continues at coordinate 1,478,898 of JAODYD010000004.1, read as the reverse complement.
AGGCATGAACTTTGTAAATGATCAATTCTTCGAGCTGACTGGCCACGCTCATGCACCGGTGAATCAATTCGAATGGTTCGATCTCATCTCAGAGGAAGATGTATCCAGAGTCAAGAAAGATTGGGAAAACATGCTCAAAGGTGGAAAGTCTAATGGAGTGCAGTTTCGGTTGAAAAAGACTTGGGTCAACCAGGACGGAATACGCTCGAACATCTGGGTGCAAAGCTCAAGCTATCCAGAGCTCGACGAAAGTGGTCAAGTTATCAGTGAGTAAAATTCTCACAAGTCTCTGGATTTTCTCACTAACAGCGGTAGGCATCATGGGAACATTGTTCGATATCTCGCAATTCAAATGGGCCGAAGATGTTCAACGTCGCCGGATAGAGGAAGCATGGGAGGCGAAACGACAACAAGAAAAGTATAGCCATTTCTATGAAATTAAATTGGGGACTCACTAACTGTGGTAGTTTTATCGACATGACCTCTCACGAATTGCGTAATCCCCTTTCCGCCGTTATACAATGTGCCGACTCAGTTATCGCTTCACTGCAGCAGTTGCTATCTCGAGAACTTAAAGCGCCTGACCAGAGTTTGAATGCTGTAAAAGTTTCAGCAGAGATTCGAAGCTGTATCGAGTCATTGCTGATCATTGTATCATGTTCAATGCACCAGAAGCGTGTGATTGACGACGTTCTTACACTGTCAAAGCTCGACTCTGATCTGATCTTGATTACGCCGATGCGTGTACAGCCCGCCATAGTAGTCTCGGATGCTGTAAAAATGTTCGAGGTCGAATGTAGCCAGTCAGATATCAAACTTACCTTCCGTGTGGACGAGACATTCAAAGGTATAGAGTGGGCAATGTTAGACCCTTCGCGTCTATTACAAGTCCTCATCAACCTGCTGTTAGTTTGATTAGACAATCCTTTACAACATCGGCTAACAGACCTAGGACCAACGCCATCAAATTCACCAAGGACCGCATTCGGAAGACAATTGCTGTTACGATCGGCGCGTCATGGACCAGGCCACCTAAATGCTGGCAGGAAATCACATTTACCGATGATGAACCCGATGATACCAATATCACGGACAAGCCGGAATGGGGGCATGGCCGCAAAGCATTTCTGTGGCTCAAAGTACAAGACTCTGGATGCGGCATGACCATGGAGGAGCAGAAGAAACTATTCGCCCGCTTCTCACAAACGACGCCTCGAACACATGTCAAGTATGGCGGATCGGGCCTTGGGCTTTTCATCTCCAAATCGCTCACCAAATTACAAGGTGGAGCAATTGGTGTGAGCTCCGCCAAAGGGGAAGGGTCAACATTTGCATTTTACATCAGCACCCGACTGGCATATCCGCCAGCTGATCAGATCGTTGGACGAGCATCACAAGCCCGACCCATCCTCGAACGCACAATAACCGGCGAAGAAGCCATGCGCATGATCAAACTCAACGTCCTTATCGTAGAAGACAACCTCGTCAACCAAAAAGTCCTGCGAAAACAACTCGAGAAATTCAAATGGAACGTCAGCGTCGCCGGAAACGGCCATGAAGCCCTCGAATGGCTCAAACACAGCATCTACTGGCAACCCGACTCCGACAGCAGCCCCACCCAAGCAGGACCCCCCAAACACGACCTCGACATCATCCTCATGGACATCGAAATGCCCATAATGGACGGCCTCACCTGCGCCCGCCTAATCCGCGACTACGAACACCAAGGCCTCCTCGCCTCCCCTTCCCCAGCCTTCTCGCAACTACGCCGTCTCTCCGCCGTCTCCGTATCTCCCATCCAATCCTCAAACCACAACGACCCTTTTTCCGCCTCACTGGCTAAACACCGTTACTCCACCTCGCCCCTTGAGAGCAATAGTAACCCGGCCCACCGCCAGTTTCTGCGCCTCCCTATCCTGGCGGTTAGTGCGAATGCGCGCATGGAGCAGGTCGAGCAGGCGCTGGCGGCCGGCATGGACGATGCGATTTCAAAGCCTTTTCGAATTCCGGAGTTGTGGCCCAAGATTAGGGGGTTGGTCAAGAGGGTGGCAGATGTTGATGCTGAGGTGGACTTGTGATTTTAGAGTGATTTTCTCTTTTTTT